>JAQGBD010000100.1:0-50116 GCA_034698165.1 Punctoribates punctum
TGTCATACATTATATTCATTGCATTTATTATGAGACCAATGATTCCAATATCACTATTGACTTATTCTGTGCACAGCTTTGAGTGTAAGCCACGCTATCACTGTCTCTCCTCTCAATGAAAGCAAAAAACGGGCGGACTTTCGGTTATTCCCTGGCTTTCAATGCATCGATTTTTTCCTTTCAAAAGCTTTTGAAGCGAAGAATGTTTTCAGTGATAATAGTATTTAATGAATATTTTTGTTTAAAAAATGAGTCCATTCTTCTCGAGTCTCATATAAGTTGAAAGAAGTGATAATTTAAATAAATTTGTCTTATCTTTGAATGATTTGCCGAAAACGAGAGATCCTTATCTGAGTTAATATATGTCAGGAAAATGTAGACTCAAATCGAGTCAATGATAATGAAACGGGGATTGGAAGCCCTCTGGGGGTAGAGACAGATGCGACCAAATTAAGCGCCTGAGATACAGATGTGGACAGTCAGCTCTAGTCAGCTACAGAGCCCTTCTCTTATATAACCTAATGCTCTATTAGTAATACGTGTTAATCAACTGAAGAGTGAGCCAAAGGCTGGCAATCACTGCAATCGGCAGCACTTCCATCCATTGTCTGTTTCTATGTTTGTCTGTTTTGGAGAAAAACTTCTTTTTATACACAACTCTGAGGTTTGTATTTCTAAAACATATTTTTCCAAAGAAAGGAGAGGAAAGGGAGTCAGAGTTGTGGGCTCGAGTGCAGGTGTGCTCTCAGTTGTAGGGATTATACGCAGAGAAGCGAAAAAGTGTATTATATAACCGATAAAGCATTTGGATTACTCTCAACTCTCATTGGAATTTGTTTCCTAAATGAAGACAAACGCTCTTTGAGAACAGCATTGAGAACAGGGTTCACAACATACAGATGTGTCGACTGAGCACTGATTCACATCTGTAGAGACATTACACGAATTTTTTGAAAACAAAATTATTGTGACATTAAATGCATCGAAAAAAAAGTTTTGATTCATTTCGTGATTCAATTTATTTATCGCAAGAAATGTGGAAAAAAGATAATATCTTTCACGACAACAATGACTGTAGAAAATTGTAGTCTCGAATCATATAATTTTGAGGGGCTGACCAAGTTCATTCTACGATCATTCTTTCATCATTCTATGATCATTCAAAATCACTCTAAATTCATCCATGAAGTTCATAAAACTTGAATAAAGGAATTTCTTTTTAATATTTCTCCCTTTTTGACGAATTCAAAGCAAAATATGTGAAACTAACCCGGATAATAATAATCTTTATAAGTATGTCAGTGCATGTTAAGAAGAATTACAGTGTAGCAAGATGATTTCTCGAGCAGAAAATTTTTAATGCGAATATCTTAAGCTGAGTAAATGCGATAAACAATGGTGGGTACCCCCCGTTCCCCTTTGCACATGGTTGGAATAAATTATTTTTAGGAAAAACGATTTCGAAAAGCCATACGTGACATATAGTAGTGAAGAGTGGAGTGGAGTGCAGTTCAGTGCAGGTGTGCAGTCATTAGAGATGCACTTTTGTTATGCTCTGATACAACGCTTATCAATTAAATTAATGACTGTTCGCTTCGCCTTTTTTAGCCGGTATTAAATGACAGGTGCGCTACGAATCCCTAATCCTAATAATATTTTGTATATTTGTATATCTCTTTCTATTTTCGGTATTCGTTAAGTTCTGGAGCTCTTGAACTCATTGGAAGCGATGTTTTAAGAACTCCTGTAATACAGTAAACGAATGTAACACAAGTTCTTCAATAATGAAAGGAAAGGCAGTTTTTGCACTGAATTTTTCATTTGATGAGAGCCTCAGTGTATGAGTTTTAGTTGACTCCAGTATTCCTCGAGAGAGTTGAGAGATATGCAGTTCGTTCGCATCTCTTCTCTACTGATCCTAAATAAAGAAGCGCTGCATCGCTGGGAGGTCTCCATAGCAACAAACTATTTATGATGTGATGTATCTCAATGTCTGAATACTCGCCGTTATCTCCGCTTTTCCTCCAAAGGGTCGGCTCTTTCTTACAAACATTTCACAACCGATGCAATCATTTTCATTTCAAACGACATTTTTATGGAGACTTCACTATTATTTGGCTCTTCTTTTGTTATTTAATATTTGTTGTGAAACCCATTCGAAGGGATTTTTATTTCAATTAAATTTAAGCACAAAATAGGATATTATTTACAAAAGAATTAAAAATAAACAAAAAATCTTCAGTTCTTTTCCGGGATTAGAAGTGAACTCTTGGGCTAAGACTTGCATTGAATTCAAATCGCGTTATTAGGGATGTGATCACATATTTCAAGGATTTTGAAATATACTTAAATTTCTTTAATACTTTCCAATCGATTTGCAAATAAATTTCCAGAATTTTCATTCAAAAGAGGATTCGCTTATATTTCTTCCTTTAAGGAGTTGTTTATTAGAAACAAAAGTTTGTGCGACAAATATGCATAACTAATGTTTGGAATATGTACCATGGTAATTATGTGCACAGAAGAGTAGTCAGGTTGAGTGCAATATATTTCATTAAATAAATTTTTTGGCGCTGATTCGTCACATTCCAGGCATTCAATGACTGGAAATCAGTATTAAATTAAATTCTTTTGTAGTTTCGACGACAGAATAGTAATAGATTTTCCCATTGATTGGAAAAGTTTGTCAGCGATAAAAACATTTGGAATAAGCCCTGAATTGTGAGAAAATTAAATAAATCAATATTTGGGTCCAAAATGCAGTCATAAACAAAAGGAAAGTATGAGAACGAGTCCTCAAATGACTGTTTATCAGGATTTTAGGTCCGAATGATAAGAATTGAAGAGCTTTTAAGATAGTTTTGATGAGAGTCGTGCTTAAGAGCGGTAGCTATACATCGATAGACAAGAATTGTTTTTCTAGATTATGTGCCATTTCTTCGTATCTTTAGTTGAATTTACTGTTATTCTAAAACCAACCGTCCCTTAAATTATTGCACAGAACTGTATGAAAGATTGGAATAACAAGAGTCCAAAAAGATTTATAGTTAAGTCTCCAAAATGACCCAAAACGAGAAGATATCGACTTTCAAAGCAAAACAAATGGAAATGTTTTGAGTAAACGACTGATCGCTGAAAAGCTCTGAAAATATAGAATACGAGAGAACTTTGTTCTGTTCCCAGATTTGTGTTTTACATAATGTAATAAATGTATTATCAAATGTTTTATTAGAAATGAATACTCCAATAATTTGATGCACTTTTTGTATTTCGGCAATGAATTAAAAAAGGGGGACATGTGTTGGGCGGCACTCAGATCCACATAAATCTAATAATCAAATACTAATGGATTCCTACAAATGCTGACTAACTTAGGAATTGAAGATTTTTGATGCGAAATAATTAAATCCCACTCTAAATAAGGAATAGGAGTCATACTATGGCTGAGCGATGGCTTCAGAGCACAGCCACACATACTGTCGCATCGACTGCCTCTCTGTCATAGTTTCTAAGGCTGTGCATCGCATCCATTATCATATCACTCGTCGTAGTATTGATCGCCTTTAATGATGTGAACACATCTAAGGCTAACTTTTATGTGGATTTATGGCCTCAAAGCAGAGCTCATCGAAAAACATCGCAGACATTGAGGGCTGAAAAGAGCTATTCATTAGTTGCATGTATTCTAAGCTTATTTGAAAACATAAATGTATTGTCTTTTCATTTGTTTGATGACTATTTCGCATCTGATGAACAAATGTGTCTGACATCGGGCCAACACATCACCGACTGTGCCCTTAATCAGGTTAAAACCAATGGGGAGACCAGTTGGCCGGCGTTTCATCTAATCATATGAAAGGACCAAATGTTCATCAAATGCCTGCCAGTGCTCTATCGCTGTGCAGTTCAATCTTAATAAGTAGAGTATATGCAAAATGTATGTATTGGCCATCTGTGCGATTAAGCTCTGGTTATCACATATTGGAAAATACTGTGATCTCCAATGATTGCCACATAATCAGTGATCCACTCATACAAACAGTTTCTCAGAGGAGTGCAAACATTTGTTTGTATGCATTTGGAGCACAGCATATGTATCATAAAAGTTAAGGTTAGCCGAAGACCAACAATCAGAGCCATATCTTCACAGCGAAGGTCTAAAAACAGAAACAGAGCCACAAAACACACACATGTCTTACGAACCAAAGGCTAAGAATAGAAGTTCTCATAATCTTCGAGTCTTTGACCAAAATTCTAACCAATAAACAAAATTTGAATATTTTTGCCAACACTTCGAATACACAATAATTGAATCCAAATATTTATAGAAATAAAAATTTATTTACTTTCACACAATAGACACGACTTTTATGACAATTTCCTTACAATATATCGTTTTCTATAAAAGCCTTCTTTACGACACCGGTCTCTGACATAATGTGTTGTCCGAACCGAACCCACTTTTCTAAGGAATAATATGAGTCACACACTGACCAAAGGGTTGCTATTAGAAGGATTGGGTTCTTATTTGTTTGGACCCCCGCCGGCACCACACACTTCCTCCCATTCAAAGAAAATGTTTACATATTTCTAATAATTTGACTCTTTTTCTGACGAATTACTTAAAAATATTGAATCCATTAAAATGAAACTAGATACATTGATTTGATCCAGACTAATGTCCAAGCTTAGATTTCCTGTGCAAACATGTGTAGTCCCTATGATTCTAATGATTTCATATACTTTTATTATATTTAAATTATTAGAAAGAAGAAAGAAAGAAAGATGGTCGTGCAATAATGGCATGCAGAATTTGGTGCGAGCACCTCATTAGAGAGGAGAGGGCACATAACCGGTGGCCATACTTAATAAAATGCGAGCCTAACTATTAATCTGGATAAGACACGTGACTTATAATCAGTTAATTCATCCGAAACTGAGGGCATTCGGCGTTTGATTAAATGAATGAGTAATCAATCATTTCTTGTTCTCCACAATCGATAATGAATTCAAACAAACGTTTGCCTCAAATGTGACTGAATTTAAAGACTAAATTGAATTACATTCTCATTATCTTCCGTCTGATTAGTTGTAAATTATTAAAAGAAAAGCAAAAGAGATTTGATTTCTGATTAAGTCTCGTATTTCTAATCGATAAACAAAATGCAAAACAAGATTTACTATCATTTCATGCGATCAATAATTTAGGAAAATTGCAAATAAGAGCAAAAACACAATTTGTGTTCTCAGTTGAACTCAAATGGAGACCAGTTTTGGAAACAATTGCATTATTATCTCGGAATGAGTCACATATACGGCACGTGCGATGGCATCCGCACAGCACTAGTATGTCATTTGGACTCCGGGCCAAAAATGCACTCGACTTATACGAAATGCAATATTGAATGAAATACTCTTTATATAAAAGGCACGCGACTTGTTTTCGATGAAAAGCTCCATATTGTCAATTGTGACCATAGCCCAGGTCTTGTCGTCGTTGTCGTGGGAATTGAACGAACACTTATTCTCATCGAAAGGCAACTCTAATAAACTTAAAGCCGATGCAAAATATATCAAACATTTGATAGATTTTATTCGTAAAGTCCTTTCATTACCACAGAATTAATGTTTGCTTTTCTATGGCTATTATTGAGAGCAGAGCTCCGATACAGCTGTCGGTGATCTGATCGACCGATGGTTGTGCCGCACAGTTTACAACTGTTCAATACACTCTCTGTGACGGCTGGGCGCTGGGCCTACCATTACTGCGATTCCAACGACACATTTGCTGGTAATATAAGTTAAAAATCATTGACTCATACATTAGGCGTAAGACTCGTTTAATTCGTGTCAATCAAAGACCGTTTAAATGAATAAAAAGAAGATATTATTACTTCTTGAAAGGCATAACCAAAGTGCAGCACAAGGGCATAGCACAGCACTTAGCGTATCTAGGTGAAAATATACAGCCCTTCAACACTTATATTTGCTTTTTTTCTGAGAGTATATGTTATTTGTCAAAAGAGTCGGCATATCTTAAAGCGATATATGTTTGGAGTAAATATGATTTAATCTTAAATTTTAGAGTCATATCGATTACGACGTTTACAACGATTCTCATTAATTAGCGATTGTTTTAACAAAAATTTCAGCAAAAGTCAGTCATTGATAACCACAAACGTAAAGCCCATCCTTTTGTCGGTTAATTTTTCCGCAAATTATCGTTGAAAATGAGAAGAATAGAGTAGTAGTGAACACATGGAGAGCAGGTTTTTTCGATGATTGCTTTCAATTAGATTAAAATAAACCCAAAGCTTATGAATATAAATATGTGAAAAAGGTGTACAGTCTATTCCCGTGAGACAGTTCCGCCCGTCCATTACATGATTGGTTGTAACATATGGTGACGAGCCGTCAGTTTCCAAGAGCAACATCACTGAAGAGCATTGAAGAGCACTGAACAATATCGGCATAGAGTGCCATACAGTGAGCCCTACAGTGGCATAGAGTGTGGCATACAGTCCAACCTCTGCCTCCATATGCCGAACAACATCTGCGGCTCTTCTCTGTTGAACACAACGTTTGACTCGTGTTTAACATTCCTCTTATTTTGATTTTATCGCAAATTTTAATTTATTGATTCGAAACACATTTTTTATGATTAAATTTCAACACTTTTAGGGATTCATATGATTTCAAACCAATTATTATTGTCTTTCGAGTAATGATTAATTAAAGCAAAAAAGTGCTGAAACTCTAGAAATATGTTTTTGATTGTTAATGAGTCTAATCTTTTAGTTTAATTGATTGTTAGTTCACACAATTGAACGCATTTATTGTCAATTTGGTGACCAAAAAACCAGATTTTGTCAGATGGAGCTCAAGAAACATCTGGGGGTTATGGCTCAGGGTTTGCTCCCCTGTCCACAGCTGTGCTGAGGAACTCAAATTCATAGGAAGCAAACCTTAAAATATTTATTGTTCGACAGAATATGAGCTCAAATGCCAGCCTTTTATATAATAATGGAAATTATAATACGTAAGAAATACCGTCCGTAGAGTCCAATAGAGTCCCGATTCTAACCGGGCTTCACATCAAAGAAAACTTTGAATATCACAATATGTCTCTCAACTCATTAGTTATACTCAAGACTCAGGAAATTTGAAATATGTGCTGAGCTTTGGTTTAGTTTAAACTTTAAAGATATTATACTTTGACTCCAATGCAAACTTCGGTAATAGATTTGAACCAAGAATTATGATTTCTATTAATTCTAATCAAATTCAGTCAATTGAATACTCTTTGCATTGGATTTATATACCATTTGAAGGCATTCACTGCAGACTCGAAGACGCAATTCAAAGGAAAGGGAGGTCTAAATGAGGAAATTGAGGGATAATTGGGTTTAATGGCAATTGAAATAAATTGAATGATTCAATGTTTAGTCAGATATTTGTTTTATTCGCATATTTGCTGTGAATGTCGTTTAATATACAAAACAAAAAATAAAAATCGAGATATAAATCATTAAAACATTTATAACATTCTATTCATTATTTGAAACATATTTACAAATAATTATTAAATAATTGTTTTCTTTTCTTAAATTAAAACAAATCTGTGGTTAAGAGAAAACAAATCAGAAATCGTTTGAAATCAAATTCTTTGGGATCTGTTCTTCGAGACCACAATCAGGACATCGATTGTACTCTAAATTGAGATAAACTTCTATTCAATACATACTTTACATACAATTCACTGAAAACCATTGAAACCAAACAATAATTTGTTTTAATATATATTTTGTTTAAAAAATCAAAAACTATGAGATGAGGGATGACTCGAATGATTGGGAAGTGTTGTGTTGTTCACAGTCTTCAGCGTCTTCTAAGAGGAATACTTTATAGCCAGAGGTTGTCTCAGACTCGTCGAAGACGTTGGACTCGAGTTATTCAATGGTTGACATATCGATTGCGGATGTGATTCAAGAGCCAGTTGTAAGTCGAAGATATAGTCGATCACATACTGAATGATCTCCAGTCGGGAGACCTTCTTATGGCGGGGGATGTTTGGGACCAACTCTTTGAGTTTTGCTAAAAGCGATTGCATCTCATCGTTGGTTACATCCATTTTGTGACTCGTCGTTGACTTCTTTACTCTATTCAGCGAAAGACTCTTCGCTGGCGGCAAACCATTTGATTCTGACGACGGGGAAGGACTCGAGTCCTCTCGAGATGTCATATCTTTGTTGTAGATTTTGGTCATTTTGTTCAAAACAGAGTTCAGTTAAGTATATATCCGTTGAAATGTGGCCACGAATTAAGTATCGCTTTGACACAGATTTCAATTCAACTCAAATATGGCTAAAACTGAGCGCCAGTGCTATGGCTTTGGTATCCAAAACAGTAAATATTCAATGGATTGCAATATACAGCAGATATACAGCACTTCATATACCAAAGAACAGCACAGATATCGTGTCCTCACTTCACAGTTATGTGATTTTTGCTACGCATTGGCATTACTTTTATATACCAAACGCCTCGAACCGATAGCTCAGGCATAGGAGAGGGAAAGGAGGAGAGGGCCAAAGCATTACAACCAATCATAAGCTCTCACTTAGACTAAGCGCTCCTCAACTCTGCAACCGATCCGTAACCCAAACACTCTTTGCCTGAGTTTCGGTCAAAACCCGAAACTATGAGAATTACCGCAAAATGTTTGCCTTTAATTCAATTAAATTTATTAAAATTTCGATTTTTATTAAGACTTTTATTGATTTCTTCGCTTTCTTTCAATTTTATAGCTTTTTATGAATTCAAAAACTTTTTGAACTAATTTTAAAATTAATTTTTCTTTTGAAATACGAGATAAAAGAGTTGTCAGAAAATATTCGTTAATTAAATTTCTTAAATAAAGTTTTAATTAAATGAAATCAATTTTAAAGCAAAGTTTGATTCAATGTGAACGGGTTTGGGTTGAGTGTGAAGTCTAGTGGCATCTGCTTACGATTGGTTAGCCATGGGAATAGTCAGCAGATGGGCTGACTCTGAGGCCTGAGTGTGTGCTTCGGTCGCATCTGACAAGAATGCAAAGAGTGTGGGAAACAAAACACTGATTGAGAAACTGCAGGTGTCAATAGGGGTGAACAAACTATGGGGGAAACTGTGTCTCCAGAAAGTCTGCACCACACCTGTGCTTGTATTTTATCGCAGAGCACAGCCTAACGCCAATACTTAGACTGAGTTACTATTGCTTTACTATTACTACGACTACTCTAAGACTAAGTCATACTATAAATAAGTGAATTGGCGTCTGAGCTGAGAAGCGCTGAGTGAACAGCTCTGAGAGCCTGTTCTCGGGCTCTGCGAACAGGCAAACAGGTGCACATCAGACTTGGCGTCTCCACCAGTTTGTCTTAGAGGCTATGCAAGACTGAGACGAGCACCTGGCTCTCCATTGCTTTGCATTGCGATACATTGGTTTCACCCATTGGTCTGACTCTTACTATAATTCTCATTATTATTGTGTTGGAGTCATAGAGTCTCAAATACACCTGTGCTCAGGTCCTGACAGTATTCACTTCTGGCTCTGATCTCTGACTGCAGCCAAAAATCAAAAGAGGAGCCGAATACTAGAATCGGCCGATCCTCACATTCCCCGTCTGACTGTCGCTACCATAACAAACATAACCACTGATTCCCTTCCATTGCTTTCACTGAAATCTGTGCACAACTTTTATGCCGTATATTAGGTTTTGTTTTATTTATGAAAGTCATCAGTTTGTGACCAGTGCTGAGCACACCTCAGCTAAAAACATTTGAACACTGCATACCTGTGCTATCAGTACCTGTTTGTGTGACATTCAATTAGTATTATCGCTATTATAGCCGTCAGGTGTGGCCGGAAATAATGACTTCCAACTAAAAAGTTGTATTCAGTAGAGAACAGAATAAAGAGCTTTGAAATTATCCGAACATTACTTCGGAATAAATATTTGTTTAAATTGGGTTTAAAACAAATAAATCAAATCAATGGTAGACTCAGTTTGTTATTAAATTATTCAATTATTAGACAATTTATTGATATTTTCATTGAAATCCCGTTCATTGAAAGCCTTCGGATGGGTTGCCATACAAAATATGTTACAAATAGTGTCAGAAGTGTTTTAAATTCATATTTCATATAAGACTAGTTAGTAATGAAAACCTAATGACTCGCTCTTTAGTTAAGTTATAAATGTTTTACAATTATTTATAGCTTTGTTTTAATGTGTTTTATATATACTCTGATATCACTTTTCAATTCAGGTTTTGTTTTATATTAAAAAATAGCTGTTATTACAGACAACGCATACGTCTGTCCACTGGTTTTAAATTATTAAAAAACTTTATTTGAAAACTAATGCATTTCTTTCTATCCTATTATGTGTTAAAACAAAATAAAGTAAATTCTCTTATATTTTAAACAATTCATGAGATTTATGTGTTATTTAAAAAACAATGGTTTTAATGATTTATAAAAAAAAGTCTAATAAATGTGTTAATAGTTATTGACTGACATTTAATTAGAAAACAAATCATTTTTAAGATTTGTTTATTCGTGTTATCAAAAAATTTAATTAATTTTTCGTCAAAATAGCGATTAAGTAGTTATTAGTTGTTATCAAATGATTAGATTTTTTTTTCTAACTTTCGCTCAAAAATTCTCATAATTTTAAAATTTCTTAAAAAATTCTTTTGGCGTTGAATTCAGGATTAAATTAACATTTGTTGAGACGTTTTCTGTCTTTGAATCCATTGGTTTAATACATTAGTGGAGAGGAATGTTATCTACTTTTGATTGAAAACCAGAACTAAGATTATTTGTTATGAACTCATTTCCATCGCTCTCGCGTTCCATTTGTTCCGTTGGATCGCGAAGTGGCGAAACTCAGTTTGGATCGGGTGGTCGAATGGGTTCGGCGCTGTTGATAGCCCTCTAAACTCTCGACAGACATATCACTGGAGGCTCTGCTCGCGGGACGACTTGAATGGCGGCTTCCGGGCGTTGAGTTCGGTTTACTGCCAGCTATCGGTTAATTAGATTTTTATAGCAATTAATAAATAATTTTTAGGACAAACTCAAGAGTAAACTCACATCCAATAGTTAGACGACTTCGCGGGCGGCCCTTTGAAGCCCCGGAGCTGTCGTGTTGGTCACTGAAGCTATAGTCACTAGTAGAATTTCCATACCGATAGTTGTGCTGATGAGTCATAGGAACAGAACGCTCGCTCTTTTCGCGGATCTGAATATTGCACAGAATAACAATTAATGCCAACCATAAGAAAATAGTATATAAATAGAGTGAATGAACGGAAAACCAGACAATACTGAGAAAATTGTCAGAGAATTTACCCAAAGTTGAAGTGAAAGTGGAATAGGAATACGCGACGAGAAATCACAGGGCAGAGGTCGGTATGACGTATCCGTTTCAGGACAAGCCTGAACCGGCAGACATTGACAAATACCCATTCGGATCAAACAGTCTTGTAATGTAAATGTGTTAGAGTTAGTACTGATCAGAATGATCTCAATCTATAAGTTATTGTATTATCAGTTCTATGGGTTTGGGTTTACATTACATTCAATGCATTCAAAACGAATTCGAAGCAAAAGCAAAGAAAATCAAAGAACGGAAAGTCATTGAATTGATGGCCAATTGATTGGCTGTCGTCACAAACCTTAGTGATCGGACCCGTAGTCTGTATCGTTCCGTCGGACTTAATCGGAGATTTAGATTTGAAGGAAGCCATCGACTGACTGACCCCATCGGCCAGAATAAACTGTTCGCGGAGTTCGACATTTGTTCGTCCCTTTGCTATGCGAGCCATAAATCAAACAAAACATGCAATCAATTCATGCAAAACAAAATGCAATTCAAATGATTCGCAAATAAATTAAATCATCGAAACAATTGTTAATCAAATCACAAAATTTCGACAAATATTCGCAACAAATATTGGAATCACTAATCATATGGAGAGACAGAAAAGGGAACAAACCTCTGCAGGGATCGTTCTTAACCAGGAACTCGTCGAGTGAGACCCAACCGCCTCCGACTCTGACCATTACAGTACTTCGAAGGATACGAACCAAACGAAGTTTTTGTGATTCGCCGAACTGTTGGCCACACAATGAATACATTAAATTTCTGAATCAAAAGCCAGTTCTGAGCGCAAGTCTTACCCGATATCTGCCTTCACCGACTTGGAACACTTTGTATTTGACCAAGCACGTACATTTGGATACTTGGCGCTGGACTTCATCCTGAATTATCTCAGCCTCAGTCTTAGGCTGGTCTCTGTCGGGTCTCAAAGTGTCCAAATACTCCTTTTGGTCAATATATCCGTCGCCGTTGCGGTCGAAAATGTCGGCCACTCTATTCATCTCGAGACGACTGGTCGGGAATTTGGAGGCCAGGAATCCTTCGATGAATTCGGCTTTGGTTACCTTTCCGTCATTGTCGGTATCAATCTTTCTGAAGAAGTCCATAATGCGGGCCTTCTTGTTGTTCATCCATCCGAGGAATCGTCGGCGCCATTCATCGAAGTCAAAGTTCTTCATTCGATCCAACTCTCGGTTGAAATTAAGTTTGTCCTGAAGTCGTTTCATGCGATCCATCGCCAACTTCCAGACAACTCTCCATTTCTCGATGAGTTCGCGAGCGCGCGGGTGTTTGATCTCTGGCTCCACATAACCTCGGGTTGGAGTTGAGGTTCTTGGAGGCATTCCTCCTCGACTGCGACCCTTTTCAGTACTTCTGGTCACCTGTTCTCTTGTGGCGCGTTTGGTTGAGAAAGCTTTGGCCACTTTCTCGACGTCGGGCTCTCTTCTAATCATAGAATCAATGAATTGCTGGTGTTCTTCAATCAGACGTTCCAGAGATGACACGTCATCGGGCAGTGGCTGAGCCTCAGCGGCCAGTAGTGAAGCCTCTGCACCGATGAGCCACGCGAGCAGCTCTTCCAACAGATCCATTATATTTCTGAGAGATCTCAAGTGGTCCTGAAGTCTCTGTTCTCTCTGTTGAGCCCAAGCGGACACTTCTTCCCATCGCGACTGAATTATTGTAATCCAGTGACGAATAACAGGAGTGGCGTCCGGATGACACTTCTGGAGAATTTCCTGCGCTAACGAAATGGTGGAGTCCTTGTTCTTCTCCTGAGCCGACATTTCCCGCATAAACCTCTCGTGTTCTGCGATCTGCTGTCGAGTGGTTGCCTCGTCTTCAGGCAGAGGACCGGCAAATCTGAGTTTCATTTCTGCGTCGGACAGCCATTCGAGAAGCATATGAACAGATTTGTGTAACTGTTCCGCTGCTCTGAGAGCGTCCTCCAGTTTCTTCTGTTTTTGTTCGCTGAGTCGGGAAACTTCGTCCCACTTGTTGTCCAACAAATTCATCTGTTCTTTGATATGTCGGGCGTCTTCAGCGGTGGCCGATTGCAACAAATCACTGGCAGTTTTGCGAACTGAGGCCAAATTTTTAGCCCGACTTTTGAAGTCTTCCTGGAAAGCCTTGTGCTGATCAACTAAGGCGGTGACAGTGTCCAGGTCTCCATAAACTGCCTGATCGATAGCCAGTTCTCTCTTAGCCTTATCCAACCAATCAATGAGGGCTTGAATGGCATCTTTGAATTGACCCGAATAGAGGAGCGCTTCCTCCAGTTTTCTCTGTCTGTCCACTGATTTATTGCAAACAGAATTCCAACGATTTTTCAATTCATCTAACATTTCCTGAAGAACAGGAATATCAGATTTGGGAGCCTTTTCTTTGAGACTTCGACCCATTTTAATGGTGGAGTCATAGATAGACTGTTTGGCGCCCAACGATCGCTGGAATTCTTTGTGTCGCGAAAGCATTTGTTTGATGAACTCCGGATTGTTTCCCATTTGTTGAATGGAATCCAATGTCTTCTCCGCGTCGTCGAGCCATGAGATCAGTTCACTCCAGGCCTCCTGGAACTCTCGCGCCTCTTTCAGGCCGTGATCCAGGGCTCGGGTGCGTTCCGCTGCTTTGGACACAACTCTTTCCCATCTGTGCTGAACACTGACCAACAGATTCTTAATGAGAATGACGTCTTGTTTTTGACTGAAGTATTTAAGATGTGTTCCCTTCTTATCGAGATTAAGCATTGTCTCCCTGTGAGCGCCGATGTCTTTCTGGAAGTGTTTGTGTTCTTCGATCTGTTGTAAGACATTATCGACGACACGACTGACGGGCTGTAGGTTTGATAAGTACTTCTCCGATGACGTCAACCAATCGACAAATTCTTGGAGCGCTTCGTGGAATTCAGTGGCCTCTCGGAGGGCTATTTCCAGTTTGATCTTTCGGTCATTGGCTCGACTCAACACATTCTCCCACCGCTGGCGAAGAGTCTTCAGATTGTGTTGAAGATTAGTGGCCGCGCCTTCAGTGGATCGCCTCAAATACTCTTCTCCTTGTTTAAGTACAGATTCAATTTTGGGTCGGGCAGACTCCAGCTCTGCGAACAGTTCCATAAACCTATTGAGTTGCTCTCTTGCGGTCTCCGGTAGACCACCGACTGGTTTCGATGACGAGAGTTGTTGGTCGACATCATTCAACCAAATCAAGAGGTCCTGAATTTCTTGATTGAAGGCCTGCGCCTCCTTAAGTGCTTCTTCCAGTTCACGTTGTCTTTGATGTGCTTTGTCTAAAAGCTGTTCCCATCGAGAGTTTACATCATTGAGTTTGGACTGAGTGGCTCTGGCGCTCTCCGTTCCCCTCTCAGAAGCCATCATCTGTTTGCCGGCGATGTTGAGTGTGTCCAGACTTGTCTGATGGGCCTGAATGTCGTTCATCAGAACCTTATGTTTAGCCAATTCCACTTCGATTATGGGCGGATCCCCGAACACAGGTCGCATATCGTCGAGAGTTCGCTCAGTCTTAGTGATCCAGGCCAGGAACTCATTCAGTGCGTGTTGGAACTGACCCAAACGCAACAGAGCATTGTCCAGATCTGATGATCTGTTGACAATATTCTGTAGTAAGTCATCCCACCGACGGTTGATCTCTTCGATGGGAGCCCTTATAGAGCGGGCCTGATCTGGAGACACGTCTTCCAAGAGTTCGTGAGCCTGTCTGTTGAGGGCTTCCACTTCCACCATATGTGGATTCACTTCATTTTGGAAGTCTTTGAGTTCGCGAATCTGTTTCTTAACGGCGTCGATGTCGACCGCAATGGGACCCAAGCCATCGAATTTGCGTTCGGCTCCGTCTAAGAACGCCAACAGATTTTGGAGCATTTCGTGGAAATTCATCGCCTTTTCCATCGCATCGATCAGATTCTGTTCCCGTTTGGCGTACAAAGAGGTGACGTTATCCCACGCGTTGTCCAAATCTTCGATATGTTTCTTAACTTCTGGTTTGTCGGGTTCTCCGCACAGTTGCATAAGGGTTCTGCCCGTCTGTTTGGTTCTCTCGACTTCTGGTTTGGTCTGATCCATGTCGTGCTTTATTTCCTTCAATTGGTTCTGTTGTTGTTTAATCTCATTTGGTTCGGCCGCTGGTGGCTCCTGATTGTTGAGAGTGTCCTGGAGGTCACGGATCGCTTTCATAACATTATTCAACTCATTCCAGAACTTCTCCGCAACTTTGAGGGCGTCGTCCAGAGAACGGCCTCTGCTTTTGGAGCCTTTCTGGACCTCATCCCACAAATCATTCAATTTATTCAACTTATTCTTAATGTCTCTGATGGCGGGTTCGTCGCTCTTTCCGGCTTTACTGATCACATCTCTGGCCGCAGCTTTGATAGCATCGACAGCACCGGCCCTCTTCTCCAAGTCGTTGATTATGGCGTTGTTGTCAATAATCTGTTCGTGGATTCTATCGGGATGTGCGGCAATAGGTTCGGCATTTTTGAGTTGGTCAGCCGTGTTATTCAGTGCGTTCAGCATTCCGTCCAACTTATCGGCGAACTGAGAGGTGGCCTGAAGTGCGGCCTCCAAAGCGTTTTGTTGGTCTCTCAGTATATTTCTAAGTCTATTGTATCGGTCGTTATCGCTGTCCATAAGTTTCTGGACCTGACGGGCGTCATCTTCGAAGATGAGTCGCATTAAAGCGGCGCCGGTTTTGTTGAGTCTCTCGACAAGTGGTTTGCGTTCAGCCACTGACTGGAGAAGTGCTTTACAGGTCTCCTGTTGTCGTCTTATTTGTGTGGCATGAATGGCAGGCTTGCCTAACATCTGTGCCTCGCCTTCTGCCTCATCCAACCACTGACAGAGCTCAATATGGGCCTCGAAAAAGTGTTCGGCCAGAGGCAAAGCTCCTTCCAGAGCATTAAGTCTGTCCTGACACAGTTGTGCGACGTGATTAGCCAGTTCTTTGAGGTCTTCTGCCTTATCTCTGATGTGCGCCAAATCCTCTTCACTCGATTCTCTCATCAATTTCTTAGCGTTTGTGATGACGTCTCTGACTCTTCCCTTTTGACTATTAATGTCGTTATAGAGTGCTTTCGTTTCTTTAATAAGAATAACCAAACGCTCGGGATTTGGTGTAATGGGTTCGGCCTCTAATAGTTGTCGCTCCGCATCTCTGAACCAATCGAGAAGTTCGTCGATATCAGTGATAACCTCTTGGTTTCGTTGTTTCGAGAGTTCGATTCTTTCAGCCTTTCGTTGAATCTGTTCGCAAATGGCATCAAATCTTCGGGAGGCTCGGGTCACATAACCCTCAATAGTAGCCGCTCCCTGTCCTGGAGATATCTGACCCAATTGTGGGCCCAAATGATTGATTGTTTCCAAAAGAGTTCTATTTTCTGAAATCTGTTGCTCTAATATCTTAATAGTCTTCTCCTGAGCGCTCAGATTCAATGAACCCAAGTTCTTGAGCTCTCTCTCCGCGTCATCCATCCATGCGTTGAGTTTATTGTGCGCCGAATGGAAGTTCTGTGCAATGGGAAGGGCTTCCTTAGCCTGCATTAGTTTGTCCGATGTTCTGTGCGTCAGTTCACTGAATCTGGACTGAAGGGCATCCAATTTGTCTTTAATGAAGATCGAGTCCCCACCTGACGAGTGTTTCATAATCTCCTGACCGGAGCGGACGACATCCGATACTTTGGTTTCATGGCTTTGGATCTCTTCAGACATTTCTGTCAGTTCGTCGACCTGTTCGCGGAGTTTATCGACAAAAACACTGAGAATTCGGAATCGATTGAGTCGGGACTCCATCTCTTGAATCCACGCGAGAAGGTCTTCGAAACTCAATACAAAACTTCCCAATTCTTCGTGGGATTCATTGAGGAGTTGTCCCAAAGCGACGCTGTCCTCAACAAGTTTTGCATATCTATCGGTCACTTCTTGTAGTCTTTCGACGACGACTTGTGCCTCATCGTCACCGACGAGACTCATGAGATTCTGAGCGATTTCAGTCAACTCTTCGAAGTCTCGTTTGTGACTAATGATGTCCTGATGGAGAGACCGGTGCTCTGCTATGCGCTTACGTATGCGGTCCTGATCTGTCGGAATTTGAGAGGAAAGGGACGACAGTTTTCGTTCAGAAGACTCGAGCCAGTCTTGGAGTGGAATCAATTTGTCAGCAAATGCTCGAGCAATTGGCAGTGTCTGCTCCAGCGCTTCCATTCTTGCATTTGCGTCGACCATCAGTTTCTCGAATCGTCGGGAAATGTCATTGACCTGTCTCTCGATGGGACCTCTCTCTGCAGAATCCAAATTTTTGATGAGATCTCTTCCCATAGAAACTAATGATTGAATGCTGTGCTCTCTGTCGAGAATCAGTTTTTTCAAGAGTTTCTGTTCTTGAAGCTGAGCCTTAACCACCTTATAATCGGCAGAAATAGGCTTTTGATTGGCCACTTCTTCTTCGGTATCAGTCAACCATTTGAGGGCTGCAGACAGAGCGTCCTGGAATTTGCCGGCCTGGAGGAGCGCCACATCCAGTTTGCGCTCTCTATCACTCAAACCTTTAACAATATCTTTGTAGTCGTTCTCCAATTGGCGGATATTATCTTCAATTCCACGTCTTTCAGCAGATGAGACACCGATTTGTTCCAGATTTTCAAGGAGTGAACGACCAGTATGTCTGACATTATCAATAAGCCGTCCGTTTGTGTGCACTTCATTGCTGAGCGCTCGGACTTTGTCCAACTGATCGCCGATAGCTCGCGGCTCTGCAGCGATGGGTTCATCCAAAAGTTTTTTGGCACTTCTCTTGACTTCGCTGAGCCAACGGCTGGCCTTATCGTAGGCATCGGCAAAATTGCGCTGTTTGTCACTCAGACCACTCAACCTATCGTTGAGAGCGTTGACTCTTTCCAACAGATCGTTGTAGTCTTTAGTCAACTCATTGACCTCCGATTTGACCAAATATTCGGACTCTTCCACTGCTCGCAAACGTTGAGGAAGTGTCAGACGATACTCATTGAGTGACGACAAATAGTCTTTCGCTTCGTCGACGAATCTCTGGGCAGCCATTGAAATAAATCTGAGATCTGCCTGATGTGCGATCACATCGTTGGTCAGTTCGCGGAACGATTCGCTCACATCTCTGCCGCTCTTAATAGCCTTTTCCTTATCGGCCAGAGATCTCTGAGCGCTTTCCAACCACTTTTTGAACGACGAATATTCTGTTCTGAATTTCGACAGTTCTTCCAGAGTTGATGTCAATCGTCTCAGAAGTCTGTCGGAGTGATCACAGGCTGAATCGTATCTCTTCTTCAGAGAGTCTGTGCTCTTTTGGATTCTGTTGATGTCCTCTTTGTTCATAAACTCAGAGCCCTGTTGTGCGATGACATGGGCGTAGTCCAGAGTTGTGGCCACTTGTCTTTGATGTGACTCCAGATCTCTATTAATGGACTGAAACAAAATGCAAATTGAGTTTAATTTATAGGAGAGTTGAGATTTAAGTATAAATACCTCGCAAATAGATATTTGTTTTTTCACTTCTTCGACCTGTTCTCTAACAGTTCCCAAATTAGCCAAATTCTGTTCGACATCAGTGAGCCATTGGTTCAACTGACGGATGCCATCCTCGCATAGTTTGAATTTCTCCATAATAGCGGCCTAAGAGTGAAATAATATGAGAAGAGTGCAAACCGGCGAAGAATATAAGCGCAAGCATTGCATATGTGTTGCAAACATTGCAGAAGCGTTTCAGCCGTCACTGCCTTTCGCTAAGCGTTGAGAAAACGATACAAATGCCAGCAAAACAGCAAATAAAACACAGATTTGATTAAAGTTAGGCTCAATTATGCGTTAGTGTTGATCACCCGCCCAAACACCGAGAGTTTTGATTAATTGATTATTTTAAAGAACATTTTTGTGCCAAACAAACAAACAATTTGTTCAGAAAACAATCGATAGCTTTTCAAATGAAAAATTCTCGACCGATCCTCACCTCTGTGTAGGTTCTTAAGTCAGTAGTGGTTACTGTTGTCGAAGTACTTATTTCTTGTTTATTAACCTCTGTTTGGGATTTTATAGAAGCGGTTCTCGGAGGGGAACCCTCTGTTTGACTGGTTTTGCTTTCACTAGTTTTCTGTCTGACCGCACCACTTATGGATTGGGCAGCAAGAATGGGAGCGCCTACCACTGCCATTAGGCCCATCTGACAGGCCTCAGCTATGGACAGACTCTTTTTTGTGGTCTTATCGATAAAGTTTCCAGTTTTTGAGTCTATCTGTCCCTCTCTTATGGCATCTCTCGTGGATTTAGTTTTGCCGTCTTTGGCGTCATATATGACGGCATCCAAATCAATGAATCCTTTGTCCACTAGTTTTTCGAAAGATATCAGTTCTCCCGTTTGGGGTTCTTTGAAATTTCCGCTCTCTTTGTCATAGAGTGAACTGAAAGCACCAGAAATTGTGTATTTGTTTGAATCGGTTTCTGTTTGAGTCGATATTTCCTGCGATTGCAACAGATTTCTGCGCAACGCTTCCGATATAGAAATGGATTCTCCGGTTGAGGGCGAAGTGAAAGTACCCGTCGCTAAGTTTAATTCACCCGATTTCATAGCCTCAGCCATTGATTGAACAGCACTAGAAGTCCTCATTGTCACCTCTCCTGTCGAAGTAATTAATGTTTCCACTGTTGTTCTCACCACCGAAGCAGAGACTTGAGATCTAGTCTTTGAATCGATGGCAAAGACAACATTTTCGTCATCGGCTGCTCCTTCGGGTGATTGTTTAGGAATTTTTTCTGATGGAATCTCTTTCTCAATAGGAGGGGGCGATTGTTTCGATATAGGTTTCATTCCTAATGAGCCCATATGTGAAGTGAATGGAGAAGCAGTGGGTTTGGCCTCTCCTTCAGGAACAAAGGTAACCACAGAGTCCTCGATAAGTGTGGCCTCCCTGTGCTTATTCATATCTGCGATGAATCCCTTTTCAATGGCATTACTGATTGGCATCACTTCTTTAGTGATGGGATGAGTGAATTCAAGTGAATCTAAATTAATGGAACCGCTTTCGAGAGCAGCCCTATAAGTGAGGGCCAGTTCAGGAATTTGAGACGGCCTTTGAGAGATGGCCTCTCTTTGAGCCAAAGATAATGGAAGTCTTATGTAATTGGTTTTCACGGCTTCTATTAAAGGCATTTTGCGTTCGCTGGCAGTCGTTATATCACAAGTGACTGAATCAACCACTCCTTTACTGATGGCCTCCTCTAAAGTGATGGCTTTTTTGGTTTTGGGTTCCGTTAGTTTGGAATGTTTGTCGACTATATCACAGGCGATGGCCTGACCTAATGTCAGCAGTTGTCCCGTTTCCGGATGTACTACACGTTTCTCTTTAGCATTGAATAAACCCTTTTCAATGAGAGAGGGAAGGGATAGACTTCTTCCCATCGGATAAACAAATGACTTATTGTCGCCATCGAGTAGACCCAAATGCAGAGCTTTTCTAATGGAAACCTTTTCACCGGTCTGTGGCTCTAAAATGGATCCCTTCTCACCATCGATAATGTTTCCAATGACAGCCTCTTCTAATGGCAATGACTTTGGAACCGATTCTATTATTTTTACGGTTTCGGAGTCAATTAGATTCTCTTCGAGAGCAGTCTTTGGAGATACCGAACGCTTCGGTGCCTTTTTGATTATCACTTCTTTCTCAGGAGAAGGCACTGATTGAGCACTTCCCAGAGCCACTGCAAATCGCGGCTCTTTGAGAAGTTCTAATGTCTTAGGAGGTGATCTGCCCCGAGTAGGGGACCGAGTGGGCGATCGGGTTGGGGAACGAGTTGGCGATTGTGAAGCGCTTGAAGGGGCCGATGAAGAGGGAGTTTTATGCTGACTATCACTTGTGGTAGTTTTCTTCGAGTCTTCCCTTTTCTTTGGGGTTCGCTTATCTGTGGCTATATCTGAAGGAATCACTTTCTTTTCAACTTTAGGGGACTCGACAACAGTTAGGTTAGTAGTGACCAGATTCTCGACAATTTCACCCCTTTCTAGACGTTTAGCGGTTTCGCTATCAATGATTCCTCTCTTAACCGCCAATTTCAAAGGCAATGGCGCTCCTGTGGCCGGGTCTTGGATTGTAAGCTCTTTCTTACGCTGAATATCAAAGCCTTCGAGTTCCGCGTCTTTGGACTTAAGATTTTTGGCAGTCTGTGCGTCAATCAGACCTATTTTCACCGCTTCGTCTAATGGCACTTCTCGTCCCGTTTTCGGATCTTTAAGTAAAAGTTCTTTAGATTTGATCACTTGTACTGTTTCTCTGATCATTTTGGTTGTTGTCAAGTCTTTATCTTTGAGAGGAGAGCCCGCTCTGAGGGGACTGTGAGCACCCGTTTCGGATATTTGGTCGGAATCCGAAACAACAGTTCTAGAAATAGCGCTCTCACGAGAACTTGAATCCATATATGACTCTAAAGTTCGGGTCAATGCCAGAGGACTGGCCGCTAACACGAGAAGACCCTGTTTTGCCATTTGAGGAATCGACAGCTTTTTGTTGTCTTTTTTTGACACTAAATCTCCAGTTTTCTTATCAATGACTCCTTTTTTGACGGCCTCTTCCATTGTCATACTCTTACCACTGTCTGGATCTGTGACTGAAAACAATTTTGAGTCCACTCTTTTGGAACGAATGGCTTCCATTAAATCAAGTCTTTCGCCGGTCTTATTGAACAGAACTGTATTACTCTTTGGACTGTAATATATGTCGTCTTCTATTTCAACAAATTGTTCGCGAATTGTAGTCGAAGTCGTCTCTTCGGTACTCAATGACGTCGACTCTGGAATGTCTGAAAGAGATCTTTCGGCTAAAGTTGGGTTAATAATGACGTCGAGTTTGTCGGGCTCTCCCTCTGCGGTAGTGATGCGCAACACTTTGGTTGGCCTATCACTAGAAGACTGTGAGGGCTCTTGAAATTGAATCAATTTGGAAGCGATGGCCTCTTTCATCGGTAACTTTTTCTGCCCGTAATGACCGGTAGAGTCAATGATTCCCTTTTCGAATGAACGCAAAAGAGAAACCTTTCGTTTGGTTTTAGGGTCGACCACAACAGCGGAATTCGGATCAATTATCTCTAAGCGAACGGTTTCCTCAAAAGAAACCAATCGGTCAGTGCTGGGGATCGTAAATAATCCGAGACCTGAATCAATTAATTCCTTATTAATCGCATCCTTCAGAGGCCAGCCTTCAGGAGGCAGTTCGAGGACTTGTGTGTGGGAGGCTGTCGACTCTGTGCTGATTGATTGTGACGTCACCCCCTCTTTACCTCTGAGAACATTGGTTTCAATTTTCCGCTCCTTAAATGTCTGAGAAGACAAACGATCGGCTGATTCACCCTTTGAATCACTTTGCCTTTTAGGAGAACCCTTTCCTCTTCGAGTGTCTGAAACTCTTTCTGAGCTTCTGATCTCCCGTTCAGAAGATAAGGACTTCTTTCGTTCGATATCTTCTTCGGTTTGACTGCTTTCTCGAACTTCAGTTCCATTACTTCGTTTCGATTTTCTAGACTTTTTGGTTTCCCTCTCTTCAAGAGATGAGGACTTAATCGCAGATTTAGAACTCATTTCTTTGGAATAGGAAGTCATTGAATGAGACATCGAAGAAGACATTTCACTGATTGTCATCTCCTTTTCAGGAGAACTTCTTCTCGAAGAGGAATAAGATTTAGAGTCAGAATCACTTTTGAATTCAGATTTATGTGAAACATATTCCTTAGAGGAGGAACGGCGCCGATCGGGAGAACTGCCCGAACTATAGCTCATTCTTTCAGGTGATGAGGACTCAGACTTATCACTGGAGGCAATGATTTCAGTACTACTACTCAACTGAACAGAAGTGTGTTTTGTCGGCGAACGTGATCTGCGATCGAAACGCGACTCAACTCTATTGGAAACTCTTTTCGATTTCATACTTTCTCTTACGATATCAGAGGCAGACTTTGCCTTTTTTGGAGAGGGAGGGGACGGACTTTTGCTAGTGCTTCGAGTACTGGTTTCGCGTTTAGGGGAAACCTCATCGGTCTCAGTTGATTCGCTCTTTTGGCGCCGGGAGCTTTTTATTTCAGTAAAAGTTAAGGCCTGTGAATGTGTCTCCCCTTTGGACTGTTTGTCGAAAGCATTATCGGTTTGGTCTGAAGGCGGGAATTGTGTTAATCTCTGTTCAATGTCTATTGACTTCTTTGTTTGTGAGTCTAAATCACTTGATTTCAAAACAAGAGAAGTCGAAGTTTTACAGATTTTGGCACTCAGTTTGTCAATCGGAGGTTCCGATTGACTCATTTGTCCAAATTGTTGGTTAGAAGTGGTAGTCATAGAATTTGTATTAAAGTCATTATTGAACTCCATTTGGTTAGACGTTTGGTTAACCGCAAGACCCAAATCAGTTCGATATGTCCGGAATGATATTCTGGTGATTAGCTATAAGATAATGGTTTGAAGGTTTCCAGAGGAGAGAGAGAAAGAGAGAGAAGTTGTCAGAAGTGAAACCCACAACTAAATCAACATTAAGTTTCTTATTAATTAAAGACAATAAACACAACCATTGCATGCAATAAACCGTTTATAATATTAACGAACAATAAGTCTGTGATTACAACCGATAATACCATAAAATGCCAATTAATGAGAAAATCAAATACAGTTACGAACCAACTCTTAGCTCAATAACACACTTATCATAATTCATGTAATACTGAATATAAAACAATGAAAACAGAAAGTAATGAATTCATGCATTACTTCGCACTCAATATTGATATCTGGATTAAAATCAAAGTTGGAATCAAATGTTAAATGAAATTAAGTGTAAAACACAATAATTTAATGGCAACTCAGATATGAATTTATCTGAAATCATAAGTTAAATAATCGCGGCTTCGCTTTCAAATCAAATAAAGTAATTTAAACGCAAATAATAACTGATTCGCAGTGCCTTCAAAAGTAACAAAACAACTCAAAAATCGCTAAAATAGTGCTAAAAAACACATAAAAACAAAACTCAAAATCGCATGCATTCGAAGACTATTACATTTTTGGACACAAATGATAACATCAATCAATGGATGGCTTACCCTTTTCTCCTGCATCTTTGCGTCGTCGTCTCTCAACTGGTTGAGCAATTGGGAGACCGTGTCTAACAAATCAGAATACTCTTTGTTGAGCTGATCCAGTTCCTGAACAACAAGATCTGCTCCGGGATTTCTGCGAGATCGTTTGGCGCTCGCATCGAGACTAGGATGTGAGTCCTCCAGACTCTCTCTATAAACCTTGATCTTGGAGTCGTATATTTTGGCCTCTCTTATGAATCTTCCGCCGGCAGAGTTCGTGTCCTCAATTGAGGGCTTCCTCTCGACTAATGATTCATAAATTTTCTGAAAAACAAAATTAATTATCAAATGATTGAAAGAAAAATTAGTTTAAATGCTTACAGTAGTGGTGTCCAGATCTGGACGGGTCAACAAAGTGTTGACTTTGGCAGCGATTTGGCTGAGCCATGACCTGTCGGAGTCAATTCTCTTCTTGTAAGTTCTCAAGAGATCAGCGCAGGCCTCACAGCTTCTAAGTCTGTGCCAAAGAAAAAATAAATTAATTTAATGCAAAACATTTAAAAGAGAAAATATTCTGACCTTTCGATTATAGTCGCCCCGCAGTTATCCCATCGTTTGAATAGATTTTTGACGTCTTCCTCCACTCGATTCACATCGGAATGGGTGACAGCCTTGGGTCGGGTGCGCTCAACGATTCGTCTAACTTTGTTAGCGCTGGCATTGAGCTCATCGAAAGTTGATTTACCCCTTTGTAAGTCGTTTTGGGAATCGATTAGTTCGTTGTGAACACGTCTGAGCGCCACCTCATCGGCGGGCATATCATCGCCAGACGCCAATCGAATCTCAACGTTGGATATGAGTTGAGTGGCGTTTTCGATATCCAACAGAACTGTTTCCACGGCTTTAAGTCTTTCGATATAGAGTTGGGAAAGACTCCAAATTCGATTCCATGTCTCGATAATGTCGTCGTAATGGCGCTGAACCGCATGTGTTTTCTGAGGAATGTTATGGAATAGCTCTTTGACCCGTTGAATGTCCGACTCATATGACTTGACATCACTCTCCCATTCCTTATGTTCGAGTACAAGAGTTTCGAGAGTTTCCCTGTCTCTGGGGATAGGGTTGTTGGCCCTCTGAACCAGAATTTTCTCCTTTTCAATGAGTTTCTCGAGAAGATTGTCGGCGGCGTCGGTGTATTTCTTAGTCAACGCTTTGTTAGACTTTTCTTCGTCTTCAGCTCGTCTTCTGGCGTCAAACTCTGCGAATTTCTTTTTCAAAGCGTCCATTTCGTCGCGCAGTCTCTTAGATCCCGGATCGTCAGGTGGACCCTCTCGGCATAGTTTGTCGATGTCGTCCTCCAAGGCTCTGATTATGGAATCGCGTTGGTTTGGATCCATTGCACAATAGGTCGGGTAATCCCAACCCTTAACTATTTTGAGTGTCGCGAAAATCATATTTTGTCTGAGTTTATGCTGTTTTCGGGCCCAAAGAACGACCAAAGCTGCGTATCGCTTCTTGAGCTCAGCTGCGGTATCGATCGCTTCCTGGTCTGGGGGTGGGATCACAAAACAGACGCCGGGAACGTTGAGTTCGGCGCCAGTAGAAGTACTGACCCGCCATTTGGATCGCTGAGAATTGTCGTGAAGAGTCACCGATTCGTTTTTGGTGATCGTCGCCGATCCTTGTTTTATGAGACAAACAGATCTCACTTTAATGGGTCGGGGAAGGGCTGCCTTTCGTTGTTTCAAAGGCACGACATCTTTACTCTTAACGACTAAGTCGGACACAACTGAACCGAAGCGAGTGATGTCTTCCTTAAGTCGAGTCATTTCTTTGAGAAGTTGTTCCCCTTCTTCTATAGAGAAGTTCTGTTTGCTGTAAGTCGTGTTCAGCTTGTCTTCAGTTTTGCTGATCCATTGGTCACAATCTCGCGCTTCGTTATAGAACTGGTGATAATCGGCGGCGCTCTTGGAATGTGTTTCCAAACAGTTGATGAGCTGCAGAAGCCATGACCACTGAGACTGCATTCGGGCCATAAGGCCTTCGATGCATTTGGTGGCCGGATGGCGCTGTCGGATGAGACTCTCACCTCTGTCCTGAACCACATTGAACTGGTGCTCTCGTCTCTCCATATCACTAATAAGCTGTCTGTGGTATTGCTCTACTTCTACCAAATTGATACTCTTGGAACTCCAATCTCGAGCCACTTCCACTTCTTCCTTGTCTGCCAACCACTTGAGCTCATTGGCGGCCGACTGGACAAAGTCGAGAAGTGTGTCCAAATCACTCAATCGCTTGTTAGACATAACCAAGAGTTCGGAATATCCCTTATTAAGTCTGTTCAACATTCGAGTGTAGACCTCATACTCTTCGCCTTTGAACTGGTTTTTGGTTCGGTCGCACTGATCCACTTTGCTTGAGAACTGCTCAATGGATCGGTGCTCTGTCTTCTGTTGGTCTAAACGATCTTTCACTGACTGTAAGTCGTGTCCAAAGTCAAGGCCTTCAAGTTTTTTTAGTCTTTCCTGAACCCATAGAATGCATTCGTGAAGGAATTTAAAGGACGGATTCGATGCAATCAATTCTTCTTCAGTCAACGGTTTCTTAAGTGCTTCGGCGCGTCTGTCGGCCAAAACCTGAACAACTCTTGTCTGGAAATCGAGTTTCATGTCAGCCCATCGCTGATGAAGCTGTTGAACACGATTGTGGAGCTCAGTTGCCTTATGATAGCGGCCTTCCCTCAATGTCTGAACATCTTTGAACATATTCTTAATCCGTTCCTCTTCTTGTCTGAGTTCGGCTTCGATTTTCTCGATATTGAATTTGGTCTCCAATGGATGCAATCGTTGGACGCGTTTCTCTTCTTCTACAATCTGTCTCTCGATGTCATCCAACCGGACGTCACACTGTTTTATGTCTCTCAACAGCTTTTCTGCCAATCGATGCAATTTCTCCAATCGATTGACTTCTTCGCTGATGGCGTGATCCCTCTCCTGGTGAGCGGTTATCAGTTTATTCCATTGGTGTTCGATATTCTCGATCTTATAATCCTCTTCAATACGATGGTGACCACCGGGCAGTGCTCTAACCATCTTTAGAATGTCTTTGTAAGAAGAGGCCAGTCGTTGCTTGTCGTGAAGCTTTGGAGGAATCTCTTCGGTTCGGAACCGATTGTTCTCCGTTTGAAGAATTTTCAGTTCTTGCAAAGTATTGGGAAAATTCCTTTCTCTGAGTCTTGAGATGCTTTCCCTCATCCAAACGCAGAGACGACTCGCGAGTTCTTTGTACTCATCGATACGTCTTATCCTCTCGAGATCTAAGAGAGGGTTGTGTTCCGGCGGTTCGGGGAATAATTCATACAAAGAGGAAATGTATGTAATCAAAGACTTTTCGTCGGGATTAGGAGTGTCCACATCTTCGGCATCGAGAAGACGAGTAACGCCGAGATCTTTGTCGGCGATATGGAAAGCATTTTCGAGATTTTCTCTGGCAGTTCGGCCCCGACAGGAACGGTAGTCCAGAAGATCAGGTCTGAGTAATGGAAATAATTCAATTAGTTTTCCAAAGGACCTTATTCAAATCAGACCTATTGCGGTGAAGAATGGCATTGAAGGCCAGGCCATCCCTCCAACTAGAAGTGAAGTCTGTGACCCTAACTCCAGGATATCCTTCTGTAGTCTTTTGGGCCCAACGGAGGAGCGCTTCTTTGAAAGACTGGGTGTCATCTTGTAATACGATATCTGAGAGCTGTTTGCCATTAAAGTAATCAATCGATTAAATAACAATTTGTATCGCATTTCATGAAAAACAATAGAATTAAAGCAACGAAACGAATGAAAAACCAATTATTAAATATCGATTACTACTGAAAAAGTGTCAGAAATGATAAATTCGGGCAAAAAGTCGAGATTTTTATCCTAGAAAAGGGTAATTCAATCCTCGCTTAAAACATAATTTGCATGAATTTTAAAGCAATCAATATTTGGAATAAAACTCCAAAAAGAAGAAACTTTTTTTGACATATTTTTGTACATTATTTGAGAGAAATATTCACTTTTAGTGAATAATTGGCGTTAATTGTGTCAAACAATTGTTTCCAAACACGAAAACGGCTCAAAACAAAACCTAATGATTCATGTGTTGAATGAGTGGGCGTTGGAAAGCATTCGAGCGAATCGATACCCGATTTGGTAATACCAGACCATTATCTCACATACCGTTTGCTTTTGTTCTCCGCGCGTAACTGTTGTTGTTTTGCGGACCACTCTTTGCGTGTGAACCGTTTTGAGGCCATTCCTGCTTCGGTTACTGGTAAACGTCTCTCTCGACTCTTGAGAGGCCGAAGCCATATGAGTCTTAGTTTGCAGGTTCATAGACTCGTGTTCGGACCTGTCGTCGAGAACCAATTGCTTGCCACTGGTGTCGGCGACATTGTCGACATCTTCTTTTTCCCGATTGCCCCTTAGGAACAGTCGGTTGCCTTTTATGAACGAATACATCGTTCTTCAAATTGAGATAAACTTTTCAAATAACAAGATATAAAATTTGGAACTATAAATGACTTTTGACTTAATGGCACATCAGATATCAGATGGCATTCACTAAGAAAAGGCACTGAAATCCACTGAAACTAAAAGTTTTGTTTTGTTTGAAATCAATTGAAATGAGTGTTCATTCAGAGGATGAGATGTTTCTAAACGCGAAGTCAAACATTGTCTGCATTGGAATGAGTTTTTCAATTTTGAAAATCAAATGAGTATTTTATGAAAACCTGTCACGAAAAGCGATTACACCAATGGTTGAGGGCCGAGGGGAAAGTGTCCGCCTCTCCACCAACTGTTTCTATAGCAGAGCCGAGTAATGACACGTTTAAACGTGTCTACAATAACTCTATAATAGTTGTACTCAATCTGTGTTTACAGTCAATTGTAAACGCAATCAAAATTGAGTTTACTTTTCAATTGTAAACATTTAAAACCCACTAATTTTTCATTAAAAACTATTACAGTTATGGAAGAGTGAGCGACGGCACAGAATATTCTCCACCCAATAGCTGTGCTGTAGATTTGTCTCCATTTAAGGAATTGAATCTCAATATAATTGTGAAAAACCTTGCGTTTGGTTTTGAGTGGGACTTCAAAGTCTCTTTGTATTAGTTTGACTTCGGATTGCAGGTACAAAAACATTGTATAAACCAATATATGGGCCAACCCTTGAAAACATTTGCGGAAAATGCATACACAGAGGTAGTCATCATTGAGAAACACCACAAATCAGATATTAAACGATAAGACATTCAAATTAATTGAATCAAAACACGAAATGATTGGAAAACGAAATAAATATAACAAATGAATAAATAAAATGAAATCAAATAAATAAATAAATATCGAAATAAATAGATTTAACGCATAATTTCAAATATGCGTTAAGTGAGGAATGGATGGCATCCGAAAGGCATTCTGACTACGAAAAAATGCATCAAAACTAGTGGAGTAAATATTTCAGTAAATGCCTGTTTCGCTGAACAGGTATTCCGAGAGGGGTTTGGGTTCGCAAATAGCAATAAAAAGGTAATATTAATCATTAATACTGTTCGCTATCGACATCTCTATGACGAAAATCAAGTTTTAAACTCCTCTCAAAGTACTCTCTTTTTCTGTTTTTTCTCCTTTTGGAGAGCACTTCCACTATTGCCTAACCAGACCAACAGGTTTGGCTCCTTATCTATTTGACTCTTAAAGAGCACATCCATATAAAAAAGCATAAAAGAGTTTCGTTACGAGAAATTCAATAAAAATATTCTCATTTTTATGGTTTTTCATTCGTTTATATCGATTAGAAAAATATTATAAAACTATAAAATATGATAAAAATAAAGAGATATCTGACCTGAAAGTGCAATATTATGGTCCAAATAAGGCCTAACGTGAGTTTGGGATTGCCGTCCACTATATCGTCGGGTCTGATATTAACCAATTTTATCTGTTGCGAGAAAAAGGCTTTCAATACACTTAGGAATGGGAGGAATCTCTTTGGGAAGGAAAGGAAGGATCGCATGCATTGATTAATCTCACGAAATATTATTATTCGCTAATTAATTATCGGAAATATATTTATGTTTTTGGCATTTCTATCGATATTTCCATACCTTTCGACGCTTAAGGAAATTGAGGCAAATCTGAATGTTTTGCAACATATGAACCCTCATCCGCCCCCTCTCACGAGGCTATAATAATATTAATAAAACATAAATCACAATCAATTACTGACACCTGTATGCAAATCGATGGTATCGATGATAATACTCACTAATATCTCTCCCGAAAGCACTTCCAGAAGTGATATAAGATTGTGTCCATCCCGAAGATCTTCGAATAAATCGACGACTCCTTTGGTAACCTATTATTTAAATTAATTTAAACAAAAATCAATTAAAAATTTTGAAATCGAAAACTTTATTCGAGTAAATCACGAAATTCATGCGAATTTCATTTCAAATATTCATCAATTAATTGAAAAAATTCGTCAAAACAATAGACATTCAAATGAGTGAAAAATAATTGAAAAACTTTTGCACTATTTTTGAAAATTGTATTCAATTAAAAAAATTCATTCATAAAAAGATAAATCAAAAAAACAAATTTAAATTAATTGAATTAGCAATGAAATCAAAGACAAGGTTAGAGGAAAAATTTGATGGAAATTATCGCCAAAAACAGAGCAAAAGTGATTGAAATGCAAATTAGAAAAAACATCGGAAAAAATTCAATAAAATAAGTCAACAAAAAAGTGGTGAAAAGTAAATCACAGAAAAAGATATTATCACTAAATAGTCGTTAAATTCTATGACTGAGTGAAAAGAAATTGTGCTTTCGGTTCATTTTTCAATGTTTTGAGTGAAATAGTTTTACAAAAAAGAAAAAAATCAAAAATATTTGATTGAAAGGTTTGTTAGCCTTAGAAGTGATGAGAGAAGACTTACTTCATCGCAATCAAGCGAACAGTTTTCGGTACAGACGTGTAAACACGTGTAAGTCTAACCCGGATTAGGAAAGACGAGGAAAACAGACATACAATTAGTTGATTAATTAGACAATTGAAGGAAATTTCAATGAATTTTGAAACAACAAATACCTCGGTGTAAATCCAGTGCTTAGTTTTTGGAAAAGTTTGGAAAAGCAAAGTATGGGAAAAATGTTAGTTAATAAAAGAATTCATAAATCATTTTAGACATTAAGTAATTGGAAAGACATGAAAATCATTAAAGAAAATGTTTAAACAGTTTTCTGGAATTTGTCTAAAAATTTCAAGAAATGCCAATTTTGTGAAAGAGCTCAGAGATTCTCAATTAATCTTTTTTTGTGATCAGTATATCATTATTATTACTCAATTTTCAATATAAACAAATAAATATTAAGATATACTTAAATATATTGATATATAGCTGTTGTCAAAGAAAAACTCATAAATTATTCGCTTATTATTCGTCCTTAAAATGAGTGAATCAATTAAAACGAGTAAAACATCGACTTTTATTTGTTATGATATCTGTCTGAAAATTTTGTGTCCAAATGACTGCTTTTGAATACTCGAGTTCACAATTCTGGTTAAAGACACGAAAGACTTTAATTAACAAAATCTACGAAAAACCAGACATAAGAAGAAAAAGACAACTCTAAATGCTAGGTATGATAAAAAAGACATTACAGGATAACACTTCCTTAACGTGGATTAGTGCAACTGATAAAGGGTATTAAATTGAACGAAATTCGATTTTATTGCCAATTTGTGATCCATTTAAAGATCAAAAATAATTATTTAATAAGAAATCAATTGAATAATAAATCGATTTAACGTTAAACGCGTTCATTTTAGGAAAACATTTCAAAACAGTTTTATCCCTAATTTGGGAGTGTTTTGAAAGAGATGTCAAACTGACTCAGGGCTACCTCTCCTCTGAGGCTCTCAATTAGAGATTAGAGAATTCTCATCAAAAGATAAGACATTTGTTGTGTTTGAAAAATAAATTATATCCTTGAGTTGTGATATCTTATTGTTTGCTTTATTATTGGTTATAATTAAGTTATAAAAAGCCGAACATATTATTCATCGCTTGAACTTTAAATTATAAGATATTCTCAGAGTTTTATTATTTAATTATCAGATACTAAATACGTTTTCTGTGACCATAATTAACACTAAATCCTGAACCCTATCTCTCATGAGAATAAACGAGAGAATAAAGAGAAAAAACTGATTAAATTATATACAGAGTGCAGACAAAAGTTATTTAATCGACGAGAAATGAACTGATCTTTGATATGTTCGGTGAAATGTATGGATAAGAAAAGAGAGGAAAGGGTCAGATTTATTGAAGACACTTCGGATGAGAACGGATTGCTGTCAATTGAATGAATCGAAAGTTTTAGTATAAGAGAGAACTGATTCGGAAAAATGTGAGCAAAAGTTTTGTGAGAAACGATAGGAAATTAGTTTTTCAGGTGTGAAAGGAAAGCAAAACTCATTCAAATCAAATCGTGAATATAATTATTATTTGATATGAAGATAATCATGAATTAACAATTGGAGTGTCGGTGCTCACAAGGTTTGGCAATGGAATGGTTGGCCCCCAGAGCACAATAAGCCTACTATCGCAGGCAATGGCAATCATTCCCACAAAGTAAAGGAATCGTGGGCTCAGACCTTTGTCTCAACATTTGGCCGATTGTTAGCCAAATGTTTAACGAGTAAAAAGTTTGTGTAAAACCGAAACCTATTTTACTCCGACTAATAGTCAATTGTCTTCAGAATATTTCGATTCAAATGATTTATTTGCCGTAATTTCAAAAATCCGTATCAATTGTTTGATATGTTATCCGAAGAATTTATTACACATTTGGAAACAATCGGCTATTTTTAAATCAAATAAAAACAAATTTATTCCAGCCTTGAATTGATAGCAACGGATATTCACATCATTTATTTTTTAGATTCAAAACAATCTTTGAATAAAAGACTAAACGAATGGCAACTGTTTTAACATTTGACTAATTAATGAGGAATCCGTTTGACTTCTCTAATGAAATATGTATTCAAAGTATTTATTTTAATTCAAATAATTGTTTTAAAGATAAATAAATGAAATAAATATGTCTCTGAACGGAGTAATTGACTAAATTGTGAACAGTTTCGGTCCCATCGGTAGTAAATATTTCTCAACTCAACAAATATGGTTAGCATTTCATTGACAGGCATTGCATGACTTAAATGCATAACATATTTACAGTTAAACTCTTCTTTACTAAATTGGTGACAATGAAGGACATCAACTCTATTATCATTTTTACCAAATTATTAATCAAATGAAGAAAAAAAATATTTCAATTTTTTCAGATTAATTGCTATAAACAATGCTTTTCTGAGATTTGAATTTTAAAATAAATCAAACCCTAAATCACTAATAATTAAGTCTCTGTTTCCAAGCATTTGTTGAAAAGTTGGCAAAACATTCCGACTTTTATTTATGGCTCATTATATTCTTGTTAATTGATTCTAATAAATATTATTAAACAAATCAATTGCTATAAAGCAGTCATTATTTCTTCTAATCACGAAAATAGGGCCTAAACTGAGAGCAGAACAAAATTTATTATTCAGACGACAAAAACCAAGAGAATTGTGTTCTCCGCTCAAAATATTCAGGAAATGAAAACACATTTAATAATCATAAAAACGGATAAAAAAGAAGAATTTTTTTCTATTAATAAGACTAGAATTTGAAAACTAAAAAAATTCAACAAAAAGATGGTTTGTCATCAAAATATGAATCTCCTCTTCACATGAAAGACATTCACTGAGAGAACAGACATTATCTCCAAACAGTTCTTTCCGTTTAAATAAGAAAATATTTGGCGAACCCTTCCCTTCCTTTTGATAAACGATAGAAAAAAAGTATTTCTCACTTCAAAAGCAGAGAACAATCAAATATAAAAGAAAAAATTATTGTTTCACTAAAACATTGGTTCAAAACTTCCCAAAGAATTAATGAAAACGGTTTTTGAAAAATTCTTTTTTCAAGACATCGGAGGGTTTGCCAAATGTATGAACTTTTTAAAAGCATTCATAACTGACGGGTCAAAGGGTTCGCCGGTTTTCTAGCGATTCAAAAATGCGAGCAATTAATCAAATGGGGCGCAAAACAAATGCTTTTCTAATAATAGACGAATAATAATAAAGTTAATGAATAATCCATTAAATTTTTTACTCAACTTTTCAAAAGTTTACAACAGTTTTAATCTATTTTTTAAAACATATTTGGAGAACAGCTGTTGTTTGAGTTTTCGTAATATATTTTTTAATTTTGTCTCTAAAATCATTTTAAATGAATAATAAGTTAAACGAATTGATTCATACCTTAATTAGGTGTTTGTTAACCCATTTCGTGAACGTCTTCTTTTGTATGGCATCCCTTTCATCTGTTAATATATAACAAAATAAGTTTATTAATTATATAATAAGACTTAATTGTGAGAACAGAATAAGTTTCCAATTGAATGAAAAAATACATTTCACGATATATTAATTTGTTTGAAAGAAAATCATTTCATTAATGAAATGCAAATCAATAGACAGTATTAGAGATAATGTTTTGCCATTTAAGAGGCGTTTGTCTGCATAAACAGACACCGAAACAAACGATCAAAGTTCAGGTTAAGACACTTTTCACTCAAATATTTCGTTTACAGGAATTTTTTTTAATTGGAGTAAAAAATTAATTATAACTAAATTAACTCAAATTCACTGAAATGAAAACTAAACCCAATACTCGACGACAGGAAAGTCGGCTCTAAATTACAAATAAGTTTTTTTGTTTGGCCAAAAACAAAGACCAAACTTAATGTTGGGGTCAATATATTGTATAATATGTCTCAAGTCATGGTTTATCTTCAATTTGATACATTATTCGCCAAAAAGTGACCGAAAGTAATAAAGTTATTCACAGAGAGAGTAGTGACTCATATGAAAGGATTGTAAACAGCCGGACAGCGCCGGGAGGGGTTTGCCATTGACAGATGTCAAAACAAAGAGCAAATACAGACCTTTGGCTTCATTAAGACTGGACTCGTACTGCTGAAGACTGGGATCAATATCGTCATAGTCTATATCGTCATTCATTTTGGCCGAAATGCACTAAACATGAGATGACTTCTACAGTGTTTGTAACGCTATTGTACTCAAACTCTATGGGGTTTATAATCGACTGAAATGAAGTTTACTTTTGGTTTTGTAAACATTTGAAAAATTATTTTCACTCAAATAAATTTTCAGCGAAACTCAAATACATTGAATGGTTAGCGACGGCACAGAATAACTTTCCACCCAATAGTTGTTTCTGTAGTTTTAGACTCCATTTAAGGAATTGAATTCTCAATTTAATTGTGCAAACCTTGCGCTCAGGCTTTGAGTGGGATTTCAAAGACTATTTGTGTTTATTAAAGTGTGATATTTAAAAAGTAGTAAAACTCAAGACACAAGACATAGTGTGTGTCCAATCAATCACAACTGGTTTCCTAGATTCAACTGATTGGCACCATTCACTTCTTTGCCGCCATCTGTCCGCACAGTTCCAACACATACACCTGGTCTATTTAGACGGCTGGGTATTGCACTCTATCACAGCGATTAAAATTCATTTATACTAAAAAATAATCTCAAAATAATGCAAAAACACATTTAATTGAGTAAAACATTTGACTTCATTTTTATCTAATAAATAACGAAAAATAAATAAGTTTTTCAATAAATTAAATTTTATTACACTTTTCTAATGAAATGACATTTAAAATGCATGACAACCAAAATATGGACAAAAATATGTTATAAATGTCTGATTGACTCAACAGGTATTTTACTTTATTGTTGAGAGCCTTTGAAATCAGGAAAATTGCAATAAAAGTGTGAATATTATTGTTCGCTATCGACATCTCTAAGACGAAAATCAAGTTTTCAAAGAACTCTTCGCCTCTTATGTGAGGATTAAATCCTCATAGAAATTGATTTATTGACTCATTTTCATTGGAAATGCCATAAAACTGGAGTGAAGACTAAAGAAATGCATTTTTGTGGAGATATTCAATTATTTTGATCTGATTTCGAGTTCTTTCAATCACTTCAGAAGAGATATCAGACTTATTGACGACTTGGCATAACTTTCCTAAAAGTTATGCCAATATCACGAGACAGGAGTGTCTCGATTAGAGTTTAAATTAAATATTCATTGAAAAGCCAATTGAACTGAATTTAGTGAACGCCCTTTCCTTCCTATAAATCATTATATAAACAGACAGACCATTAGATCTAATTAATAATTGAATGAAGAATAACAAGAAATGCAGTAAACTATGCCATCGATTCTGATTGCATTTCCTTAATATAATTGAGATTATAAAAGGATTCTTAATATCGATTATGTTTTTAGCACAAAAAATAACTTCAGAGGAGTTAACAAAAGCCAAACCCATTAAATGAAATAAAATGTGGACTAAAAATAGATTAGAATTTATTGAAATAAATGAGAATAAAACCGAAAGAGGAATACCTTCAACAACTGGCCTTAGTTTGGTTTGAGACAAACTTTTACTCTGTTTTTCGGACTTCTTTTTAGGAGTTTTGTCTTTTAAGTGTTCATTCTGTTCATTGGGCTCATTCTCTGGGGGTGGTTTGGGCGCCACTCGGTTTAAAAACTTCCACATAAGTCGACACACAATTACAATACTGACGGCAAGAATAACAGAATCCCTGGCATTACTCGATTTGTTGTTATTCTCCATTCAATAACTAATTAGACTTTAAACCGATTCAGTTTTTACTCAGAAATTCTTCACAAATGATATTTACAGTGAACTCAATGATGTGCTTATATTACACACAAAGGTCTCGACGAATGCATTTTTATTATACTTTTTATATTAATTGCTTTCTTCTAATGACACAATCTTTAGCTCTTTGCCATTGATTGTAATTATCAGTAACCGACTGATGACGAAAAATGCAAACAAATCGTGTTTTTGAATAATCTTCAGTAGCTTTGAGTGCATTCTCTCGGTTTTTAAAGTCAAGGATATGGGATCTGAGCTAACAATTCAACACAGTTTACAAATCGATTGCAAATCTGCATAATATCTATATTTTCTGTCAATTATAGGAAATATTTTTTTACGATTCAAATCAAATCAAATGATTTCCGATAACTGACATAATTATCAAATGTGATTACAGTGCCGTAAATCATATCTACTTGGTTTGAAATCTTAATCAAGGTGCCGATATAACCATGGTTGTACAGTTATACATAAAGACATACCACAAACCGGCAAACAAATACCCCCCGCCATCACTAAACGTTTAGCTAACGGTATCTCAGGAGCGAAATCAATTAATTTTATGAACCCTTCACTCGACCCAACCCCTAAAGCTGTGCCCATCCCATCCCACCCTTGACTTCCACGTTGGATGTAATAAAAAGCATAAAAAGTGAAATATATTTGGTTTCTATGAGAAGACAATTAAAAAATAAAACGGAATTCTTATGGAATTCTTTGCGACAAATATTTGACTCAAATGAAAGGCATTCAAAGAGATCACAATTCAGATGTCAGACGTATTTATAGAAAGATAACTAAATTAGTCCAAACAAATCACATTAAGGTCAAGGATGGCACAACTCGTATAGGAGTGGACCGGAAATCATTTAGATAAGGGAAGAATCCAATTAGAATTAATAATTGAGCTAGGACAGTTCCTAGAAAGTTGAAATCAGTCAAAAACGTCTTCACATTAAGATTGAAGCGACAAAAAGTGTAATTAAAGACAAGAATAAACTTAATTTAATAACTCTGAGAAACGTTTATTAATGTAATTCATTGAAAACTCTTGCAAACCATGAAAAGCCATTACATTACAGACATTGAAAAATAAAATTGAAAACAAACAAAATCGCAATTTAATAGTGTTTTTATACTTTTAAAACACGACTTTAACCCAAACTACTGAACATTAAATTTTTTAAAGGAACTTGTTTTCTGATTGTCTTTAAACTTGGATAACATTTATGCACCAAATCCTGTTTTAACCCCTATTTTACAATTAATTTAAAGACATTTCAATTTTCACAGTCAATAATCCAACAAATAATTGATTAAAATATTCCAAACAAAAAGAGTAATCAATTTGAAATCGTTTATTCAATTTATTCAGTCCAACGCTAATAAATGACTCGGTTCCTAAAGAGGCGATATTTTAATTAAACTAAAATCAAATTATTATTGTCTCCAGAAATAGACTTTCGATTGAATAATAGCATTGTTTTCGATAATTATAGAACTGAAGAATCAAAACAAGAATCGCATAAAAATGAGTTAATTGGCAGTGAATTGACTGGAAATCGACTGAAATGAGGCCAAACCATCCATCAGTTTATAGTTTTCATATATTGCAAGCCTTTGGTCCAATTAATTTCTTAATGGCCCGCAACGGGAGACAAGGCTAAGAAGCAGGTGCTCACCATTAAGCTCACCTCAACTATCGGAACCCAATAAACATAATGTGTGTAAACTTGAAAACTTCTAAGATTACAATATTTTAATTGTGAGAAAAATACCAGAAAACGTGTTCTGATAACTAATCAAACTTTGAATTAACATTTGATTTGCGATTATTTTGTGACAAATAATCGTTTGAATAATTCTGATCGCAATTTAAATTCTACTCCAAAGTCAAGACTAATGTGAGAAACATTTCTTAACGACTCATTTGAATACTATATCGAGGGAAAGGGAGACCGGCTTTATATTTAACACTAAAACTGTACTGATTCGGCACCACGACCCCCGGGGGTGTCGGTAGGTATGCATGAGAACCAATTTGGCTGTAAGCCTTGCCTCACATCAATAGCCTATTACTGATAGCTTGGATCGACTCTATTTGACTCACTTAATACCATATGATTATAAAATTAAGCGATTATTTGAAATCAAAAGCCAATTAAGATATTCGATAGAAGAAAGTGAAGACATTAAACAAATTTATATTATACTCAAAACAAACACTTATTCCCTGACAACAAGAAAAGCAAAATTCCATTGTTTCTCAAGGGTTTAAAAAATTTATAGCTTATAGTGTTATGTCAATTGAATTTTTAATTAAAAATGGCAATAATCGAGTGAAGAAATAGCAGGTGTTCTCTGACTCGAGTTATTCAAACATTAGATCAGAAGATATTAAGAAGAAAAATAAATAATGAAAAAGAAGTGATTATAAGAGAGATTCCGAAGTATTTATAATTAAAGTCTATAAATACGGTATCACAAGAATCTCATGCATACGAATCCACACAATTGACAATTGAACGGTAAATAAAGGGTTAGCCTATCATATGGTTTAACACCAATTATCCAATACATTGAATACAATAACCAGTTATCTCTTCAGAAAACCATTCAATCATTTGTTGTCTAATTTTGTTTCTTCGGTTTATTATTGAGACTCAATTAAAGAGGATTTGATTGAAGACTGTGTTTATGTTGACTCTGTTTAACCAGAAGAATGTCTCGACAATGACTACGACCATTGTATGAATTTAAATGCAATTAAGCCATGAAAGCCATGAAAATCAGTGATAACCATATTAGAGAACGTAAGACAAAAATAGTCAGCGATTTGGCAGAGATTTCGCTCTCACTTAATGTTAATAAAAGAGGTCTGACTGAGGGATGGCAGTGATGGCAAACATACCGGCTATAAATAGTACGATCCGATCGGCCGCATCCAACTGAAGAATAGACAGCGGCTGCTGTTTTAGCCATTCGCTGATTATTGGAAACTCGGGGATGTGTTGATCCATAGGACCTATTCAATAGCCGACACCATTGACTGCGGACCAGTTATTACTCTTAGAGTCGGTGACAAATATCGACACACTTTTGGTAGTCATTATTTGAGGCACTTCTTCACTGAAGATCACTGTTTAAAAAAGTACTGAAAACCCTTTAATACTATTACGAGAAATAATATTAAGCTTTTGGAGCATTACTTGAAAAACATTCAAAAACAATATTATTAACCAAATTATTCATCACTTGGTTTCAAATTACACGCAAAGGGATAATCACTTCCCTTATGTACATCCGCTCTCTTTAACACACATTTGTTGAAATTCCAAATATATCTGGCGATAACCATCAAGAACAAATGGAAAACTAACAAGGACAGTTAATAATTTTGGTATTTGAACACCGATTTGGGAGACTTTCTCACATAGAAGTCGATTGAATGATAGAAAGACTAATAAATATAATTTAGTGTTTAATTATGTGTTATATAAAAATCAAATGATTTGCAACTTAGCAACTGATTTGACTTATTTGCAGATGTGTTCAACATTTCAATCAATAATATCTATACATTTTGTGTCACTTATAGGACAATATATGACACGAATTTACATAAATTTACTTCCGTTGAAGTTATATCACAATTGACTTAAATATGTTAACAATTAAATGATGAAATGTGTTGGCAGTCAGTGTTCAGTCGGCACTCTATTCAACTCAGAGAGGGATAGACTGTTCAGTTGTGTTCAATAGTAGAGTTGAGTCACTACTCATTCAACTCAGGATTCACTGCTTGGGTAACAAAACATCGATTTCTTTCTCTCAGATATTATCTCTTGTGTTGAGACCGGGTTTGCACTGAGTCTCAGATTGTATGCAAAACATTGGCAAAACTTGAAACACATTTGTATTGCACGGCATAACACTTGCAGTGAATAGACCGACACTTTTTCAAAACAATAGACATTTCATTGAATTGCATTTAATTTTTTTCAATCAATGTTTTAAAATATCTGTTTATTTAGAGTAAGCGTAAGAGTTATGGCAGTGAATGAGTCACACATTGGAGTGGAGTCTCATCTGTAGTGCAGACTCTTTACTAATCTATTGATCGGTTCGTCACTCTCTAAGTCTCTCTTTTGAATGAACTCTCACTGAGGGCTCTTCTGCACCGATTCCAGTGACGACTCAACCGTCAAAACAATCGGTGCAATAGTTTGTCGCAATACTAGCATTGGATGACTTGGTATTAGATTTTTGTTTTGGGCTACAGTCGTGTGTTGTGTGTGTTGTGTATACTCTACATTGCGAACACGTTTTTAGTTTATTTACCTCTAATTTAGTGAACCTGTCAGACAGGTATCTCACTATTCCTGCACACCATATGACTAACACACACTTCAACAACTTCTCAAGGGTTATAATAGGGCTCAACCAAAATAAACATAATAGTAGTCCAGATGAAAGTGCGGAACCACACCACCAAACCCTGTGGTATAAGATTAATGAACACTACATAACAGGCTTTCCATAAATAAGTTCAAATTAGTTTCTTCGATACCCCAATCACTCAGTGGTTTTCCGCATCAAAATTACTCTCAATATTTGAACGCCTTTTAATCAAAACAAAATTTTGAATTAGATTTCTTCGCCTTTGATTAAAAAGTGCCTCAAAGCACAGCATAAGGACAGCATACCTATAATTTCCACTCATTTGTGTCCAACATTTGAATTACTCAAACTATTTATTCCAATAATACTTTATTCACACATTTTTATGGTTGGACTGAAATCACTCTAAAAAGAGCCGAACAAAAGTCAAGGTCATCAGCCTTAGGCTTATCAAAAAGAGAAATGTTTATGAGCAATGAGTTTGAGCAAGGTCCACAATCTGGTCCCCAATATATTCTCTCAAATTCTCATTTCTCATAAAAGATTATGGACTTAATTTTTTTTAAAAAGAAAAAGAACAGGATGATATTTATGTTTGCAATTATATTTAAGATGATATGCTTGATATATTTAACGACTTTACAATATGAGGAGCTAGACCAAAAAGAAGCAAGGTCTCACATCTGCAGAACTAAAAACAAAAGTTCATTAATTGAATCGATGAACTCAAAGGGATTATTCTGTGCTTTGAATATTGGTGTAAAGTTCTTGAACTCGTCTCTCGAATAATGAGCGAGCAATTTGTTATTAACACAACTCATGATTGAAGAGCCGATTCATCCAAACAAATGATTCCTCAAAAACTCTTTTTATTTACTGAAAATTGTTTAAACAGTTTGTTTGGAAAACGAAACAAAAAACTAATGATTTGTAGCCTCTGTTTGTGGGGAATGTGTAATGAAAGGAGAGCCCTATTTAGGCCTATAAGAGGCTTAAATGGTCAGATCTAATGACTTTCATATCATTTTCCAGACAAATGCATGAAATAAATGAGCAAAACATGAGCTGCAACTTTATTTAATGCCTTTTGGGTGAGTGGCCACCCTTTCCCCTCTTGAACCCAAATCCAATCATTCAAAACATAATTAATTTAATTTAAAAATCGATTAAATATTAAAAATAGATTGAAATACAATAAATGGTTCAATAAATATATAGATATAAACATTTGAAAATCAATAATCAGTCGTCGCTATTATGCGGCGCTCTGTTAACGCTATTCCTTTTGATGGAGAGAACCGTCCAATTGATGCTCTCATGTATTCCATCCCTAAAATCAAAATTGAATTCAATGGTTTCACTCAATTCAAGTGTTGTTTTGTTTACCCGTTAAGAGCAGAGGCGGAGACTGAATGAACGTCTCGGCGCCCAATCAGTTGAGCGCTGGAGAGGAATATCTCTTTTATTCTCTGCAGCGATAGTGAGCTCTAAAACAGAAAGTGTCACAAAATTATTGCTTCTTTCAAACTATTACTGGAATGTCCTGTTTGTTGGCCACAAGTAGAAGAGGAACGCCATTCAAGGCTTCATTTGTGATCATTTTGTCTGAAAAGGAATATCGTTATGAAAAGGTTGAAGAAATGGTGGACACAATCGATACCAAAGGCCTCCTTTGAGTCTTCGAGTCTATCGATGTCCGAGGAATCGATTATATAAATGATTGCATGACTTTCGGCGTAATACTGACCACAAACACAACAAATAAAGAGTTTGAATGAAAGGAGATTTAGTCAAACCTTATCCCAAAGTGTCTGCAGTTCTGTCTGTCCGCCCAAATCCCAAAAGTTGAGAATAACGCCATTCGTGTCTATTCTCCCGATATTGAGGCCAACAGTGGCCGTAATCTTATTTAAGTTGACTCCTTTGTAGTTTCGGTTGAGTTTGGTCTTTGACTGTTCCAAGAAAGTAGTCTTTCCCGCGTTGTCTAAACCCAATATCAATACGAAGTACTCTTCTCTCCGAAAGAAGTGTTTCCACAAACCATAGAAAAGAGAAAACATTTGTCTTCTCTTTGACCTCAATTAAGATAAATACAAGACAAGTGTGTCGACGATCGACTCATTGGAATCAATTGATTCACTTTTTATCGATTCCACAAATATTTGTAAATTAATTAAGTATTGAATCAGTTTTTTAAAAACATATTTCACTTCAATTGAATGAGAAATCAAAACAAAAACTGATGTAAACAATGAAAACAAATTACGGCTCAAAATGATATCAAAATTCACAAAAAGGTTATTATTTTGAGACATTTATGACTCCCTTTCGTATTAATTAATTCACTGCTTTCCTCACAAAATACAAAATCTAAACCCTTTTAGACGTAACGTTATATATGAATTGTGAGCATAAAATCCGTTCAAATTATTTAAACGAAAAATATCTTAATTTACATCAAATCCGGGATTTGATCCCATTTTCGGAAATCGTTATAAAATAAGTCAAATGAAAGTGAATATAAAGAGCTGGACATCAGTGGCCACCTGGAGATGGATCGCCAACGACGACAACTGCGGTATTTGCAGAAACGCTTTCGACGGGTGCTGTACGGACTGCAAAATGCCGGGCGATGACTGTCCTCTGGTGTGGGGTCAGTGTTCCCATTGCTTTCACATCCATTGCATTATGAAATGGCTTAACTCACAACACGTCCATCAGTTGTGTCCGATGTGTCGACAGGAGTGGAAATTCAAAGAATAATTTCAACACATTTTCATTTTTTCTCACATTTTAATCAATTTTATTGAGTTTTATGTGTTTTTATTAATTGTATATAAAATGCAAATAAAACTGTTTCTTAAAAATGTTATTAAGTTTTTGCAAATTCTTTATTAAAAATTAAGACTTCAGTCGATGGGAAAGGGATTCAAATACTATTGAGAAATGATTGCAATCAAGAAGTGGCCGATTGTTTCTCACTATTGATTGCTTCCACTTCTTTGAAATCCTGTTTTAAAATAGCGATGAGGTGTTCGATGCCGTCCTGTTCTTGCTTTAGGAATGTCTTCAAGTCATTCATCATCGATGACTCCAAAGACACGGAAACTCCGAACTGGTGTTGGCTTTGCATTTGTCTTAATTGAGACATGAGTTCGTTGAGACACCCTTGGAACTTTGTCGGCGCCGACAGCTCTAATTGGATGGCCTCCAGTCGAGCCCTCAACTGATCCTCTTCTGCTTGAATAGGGAACCCTCTCTTTCTGGCGATTTCCTGATTAATCATAATTTTGAGGACTCTATTGGAGAGTGAGATGTGTTTCCGTCGGCACTCATCTAATTTGGACTTTGTTTCCAAGACGTGTCTGTCCAGAGCGGAGACGTCGTCAGAGATGACTTTGAGTCTCATTTTGTGCTGTTCTGTCTCTCGCTCTTGAAGTTTGAACCTCTCATTGAGTGCCGCAAAGCCCACGAGTGGCACCGGAATAAATCTGTTGGGGTCAGGGTTTTCGTGTTTTGCCTGAGCCCACAGTCTTTCGTCTATACCTTTCGGAGGATTATTGAGATATTCTTCGAGTTCTTGTTTGGAGAGCGGCGCCAACGGAACCATATTTAGAAACGTATTAAGAAAGACATTATTCAATTGGTTTTTGATGTTTTGCTGAGAGAAATAGTTCTGTAACTGAACGCAAGACAACGGCTTATTAGAGGACAGGTCTGTCACCGAGAGTGAGAGCACAGCTCTATTTTCAGGCAGTATTTTATTGATTTCCAATTTACTCAATAGATTTCCGGTGATAATTGATTTGAGGTTTTGTTCGTAAGTCAGGAGCGAAGTCTTGAGCTGAGACTCGTCGCCAACCATTTTAACCAAAAATCCGATTTTGTTTTCCGGACTTTCAGTTAATTCGCTTTTTCTGTATTCAGAGTAACCGATAGTTTTGAAGCGATGGAAGGGATCCGTTTGATTGATGTCTACGGGAGGCATAAAAGCCGAGTAGAAAGCCTTTCCGGTCCCCCAAAAGGCCTGAACTTTATTAAACTGAGCGATAATGTCGTCCCTCTCGTCGTTATATATTTTGGGCGCAAATATATTCACATTTTGAGGCGTTTGAGTCATTTGTTGTGTCTGTTGTTGGCTCTGACCTAAAGAGCCCATAAAAGTGGTGCCAAACGGTTGTTGAGGTCGTGTTGTGGTCCCAAACAGAGAAGTGCCAGAACTCTGTTGTCCGCCTAAACCCCCAAAATTGAAGGGTTGGGCCGCAGAAGTGGTTGGGTTTGAACTGAACGAAAACGGTTGTGTTGTACCGAAAGAGGGCACCGATGAAGAGGTGGCCGTCGATGTGAACGGTTGGAAACTGAAGGCACCGGCAGATGGTTGTGTCGAAGCCGTTTGAGTGCCACCAAATCCAAAAGATTGAGTTTGAGTGGTCTGACCGCCAAAACCTGGTCCGAAGAGGCTATTGGTTTGAGTGGAGCCCAGTGTTGGTTGAGTGCTCCCAAACGTAAAGCCTCCGCCAGAAGTCATCTTTTAATTAATATTAAATAATTAAACAAATGATAAGTCTTTGTGTCAATCAATTCAAACGATTTAATAACAAATCAAACAAATCGTGTGTTTTTCGCATCAAATCTGAATCATTCAAAAAGTACGTAAACTATAAAACTTTGAGAGTCTTGTCTTCTCCAAAAAAAGTCTGGGATTTTCTAAAGTCATCATGCTCATTTCAATAGGAGATATTCAGTTTCTTAGACATTTGAGATATTTTGTAATTATGATTATTAGTCAAAGAATATAATTTGATTTGAATTAAACTCTTCGTTGGAACCAATTGAAGAACGAATCAGTTATTTTGAATCACGTTTCTTAACCATCAGTTCTTTGAGATACTGTTCTATGTCATCAAAATTATATGAAATCTGTTCAATGAATTTAGTTTTACATATTTGTTGATTAATCACCATATGGTTAATCCTATATGAAAGGGAAAAAATCAATGTACAAGATATCTGATCATCTGATAAATCAACGCAAAGATATTTGTCTGCATGCGCTTGAAGTTGGAGTTTATTGTCCGGACTCTATTCGACTCTATTTGAGAGAACCAATTATATTAACAAAATAAATAGTGTTTTAATATATAGTGTTATCCAAAAATAAATGATAAACTTCTCGGAGCACTCGACTCGAGTCTAACTTATGGAAGAGCTCTTTGAGCTGTGCTTTCATTCATTCATTTGATAATAGCGTCACTTCTGTTCTGTTTCTCTCTTCAAACACTTCTCTTATTATTTGTATTAATTATTGGAAATTATTATTAATATCAATGAAAATGTCGTAAACGATGTCACCGTTGACAGTGAGGACTGATGGGAACCGTTTCTATTGTCTTTGCATTTATTGTCATCTATTTGATTGGTTTCTCACAACTTCTGAAAAGCAAATATGTTATGCAATTCAAAGTCAGTTCCTTTGACAGCAATTACTCGTTAATTGATCAGTACGTCCCCAATCTGCCCGATAATTACATCTGGGATAAAGGTTTGCAACCATTCACTTCTTTTTAGCAATCAATGAGAATATTTCTCAAAATAATCTTGTTCGATAAACTTTCTACCAGAGAAATTTTTTTTACCAAGATGATTGACTGAGAGTAGCTAGGCACTCAACTTTTACGAGCATTAGGTCAGAGCGGAATATTTCCGAAAAGAAATTTATAAATAGAGTTAATTAGCTAGAGGGAAATTGTTCTGCTTATATTATCAAATTAGCAAGGTGATTTTAAAATAATTATAATGATTGTTTATGGTGAGTTCTGGGTCTAGTCTAAGTGTTAGTGTGCTAGTACAATTATTGCCCAAATAAGTGATAATTAGAAGAAAATGTAATCTCGAGAAAACCCAAGTCTTGTGATTACAGTTCTTTGGCCTCATTTGAAGAAAATTGTATCAAATCTTCTGTTTATTTATTCGAATCAATCAAAGCATGAAATCAAACAAATCATACGAAAAGAAACTAAAATTAAAATTTAGAAAAAATTAAATCAAAGACCGAATTATTTTCGAGAATTTATTTTTCTTTTTGTGATGAATTGACGGCAATTCTTATGTGAAAAGCAAATCAATGATAATATTTAGCTTTGAATCAAAAGTACTGAATAATGATATAAATCAAAAGTATTTAACATTTATTTATGATAAACAACAGAAGTTTATTCTAATAATGGGAATGTGTTGTCTGCCAATGTCTGGCCAATGTTCACCACTTTCCTGCCTTTCCTCTCACTCGAGCAATGCTTTACATGTCTCTGATTAGACTTATTCACAGCTATTCAATGAATCATAAGAAGGAATGCCCTCAACAGTCGATTAGGAATCATCAAGGCAACAAACGTGACTATAGCCTGTTTGCAACGAATTGTTGTTTGAAGTTGAAGGGTGATTTATTGAGGCAAACATCTCTAGAATTCTACTTCCAGTTAATAGTCTTATTGAGTTTCAATCGTTTTGTCAAACTTTTGACATTTGTTTGACATAACTATAAACAAAAATATTTGAATTTTGCTTTTAATTGGTTTTAAATTACTTTTAGTTTTTTGTTTCACTTTTAAGATTCGTCTGCTTTTAAAGAAACGTTTTGTTGTTATCCTTATTTCGAGGCATTAAAAGCCATAATGTTTTTCAAATGAAATTTATTTATTTCAAAAATTCTGTTTATTTATTGAGTGTCTGTTTCTCAGACAAGAGTTGATTACTTTTGAAGGCGGCGTTTGTGCCAACATTTGAACGCTTTTCCGATATAACGATAACAGCCATAAATCGGTTGTTAAACAGCGTTACATATCTTTGACAAAGACTTCCATTGCTTTCAAAATTTGTTTCAATCATTTGTGTTAACACTAATCCTAATCATAAGAATCTAATTTTTAGTCACATTTTCTTTGCTTATCTCGCATTTCATTTGTTGTACAACAAAACTCATTTTATTTATCGACATAACATTTTAAAATACCCTGGACCTTATGTCAGGTCTAAGTGTTTAAAGAAAAGATTTTCACATTTAATTAGAAGTGATCATGGTACACTTTATACTAAAGAGTAGTACCTAAGCTAAATTCTAAGGACTGGATAGTTTTTCCTTATTACCAGTTCCTAAAAGAAAATGATCCCTCTTAAATGAAAAGAATATTTTTCTGGGAATTCTATTTAATTTTGAGTAAATTCTCTGAGCCCTGGTCTCAAGGGATATGGTATCGACTTTCAATGGATTAGACGTACTCTCGATTACAAAACTATTAAATCATTTCTTGTAATGAAATCTGAATTTTTGGTGAAACCATTGAAACGGAATCTCATTTGAAGCCATAAAATATCGCTTTTTATCGAAAAGACTTTATATGGATTGTAAGCCATAAACGTCTTAAACCTGTTTATTGGTTCAGATTTAAGATTAGATATGAGGCTAACAACAAATGAGTTGCGGAATGAGTCCTATTCAGTGGTTCCAAGAATTTACACAAAACTATTAGACTGAGTGACCGCTCAAAAAATAATTGAATTAAATGTAATTTTAAAGTAAAAACATTTTTGAAGAGCAAACACTTGAGTCTAGAAAGACTACAAACAATTTTATTGCCACTCCGTAGGTATTCTAAAGAATGCTAAGGTAGTGAACAGTGGAGTAGTAGTGCCAGAGCTCAACACTGAGCTCAACACTTTCAAACTAACTTTTGCAGGTAATAATAGCCTTATTTGAAGGTAAATCCCATCCCGTTTGAAGAGACCGAACGAAAATTAGAGAACAGTTCAATAGAAGAGAGCTTTGAATAAATTATTTAAGGTTTGCTTAAAGTCCCACACATTTAAGGCAATAAAAACAACACAACTTTGAAGACAAGTTTGGTTTTGGTCTTTAGTTCAGTTCAATGTGTGTTCTCTAAGAGTCTATTGAATTGGAAGAGAAAATGTTAAGACAGACCCAAACACACAATTGACAAAAATGTCTATAATTTCATATTTATTGCTTTTGTTTTGCATTTTCTCACATAATCTCATTGATTGTCAAATCTTTGAATCATTTAATGCTAAAAATGGTGAGTTTTGACCACTTATTCACTAATTAATTGACTTTTAACGAGCAGATGGTTTGAGGGCTTCTCAGATGACTTTTCACTCAAGATTTTCATTCATAGCTTGTATTGCAATACATTTGATTTCCTTAACTCTATGGAAATTAAGAACTTTGTGGCCGTAGTCGCCGCCAATTCTTAATTTCTGACAACAGATGTCATTCTTATCAATTATTTTATACTTTATTCTT
>JAQGBD010000101.1:0-50108 GCA_034698165.1 Punctoribates punctum
TCTCTTGCTCTCTCTCTCTCTCTCTCTCTCTCTCTCTCTCTCTCTCTCTCTCTCTCTCCCCCTGTTCTCCCTCTCCCCCTGTTCTCCCTTAAAAACCTAACTGAAGAAGAGTTACTCATATCTTCAATACCTGTCATCTGTTTATTTGCGATCGTTTATCTCAATCCCATTCTTATCTCACTTTTACCCCTCTCCTAATTAAAACAATTTTGAGAAATTCTTCGAAAGAAAGTCAACATATTTTGTAGACTAAATGAATTCAATTGATGGCATAGTTTTTGTCAAAATTGAGTTTATATACATATTTTTCTGATATATTCCGTATAATATATTTTAAGCTAAAATTTTACATTCGTGTGATAAACTATAAATTGCCTAGATAAGAAAATATTTACATAAAATCCTTTTCATTTACATATACTCTGAAATTCTATTCTTAATTGAAGTTTTAATTCAATTAAATGAGTTTCCATAATATTTGGTGAAAGTAATTATTTACATTAAATGTATTAGCTAAATTTCATAAACACCAAGGTTTTTAATCGACTAGACAATGATTAAATTATTTTCAATAAACTAGTCACTTTTTAGTTTCTTTTATGTTCCGAAAATAATCAGACAATTAAGTGAGACAAATATTTTTAACGATCGTTTTCTCATAGTTTTTGCAAAAACGAGATATTGTTATATAAAATACAGAATAAAGTGAAATGAATTTTCATTTTATATTTGAACTCAAAAATAAATGAGTCAGATGTTGGACGGGTGCCTATTATTCCTTCCCTTCAAAACAATGTTTCCAATTGTTTTCTTAACCCAAAACTAAATGAGTTGTTCTTCAAAATATTTTTTCAATAATTTATTGCAGGTTTAAAATACTATTATAGTTATTCATATCTATGTTAAAAGGGTTTTACAAAGTGTTTAAATAAATAATAATGAATAGAATTTATTATTCAATTTATTTCTTATTTGGACTCAAATATAATATATTCAAAGATTATAATAAGATGTGAGCACAGCCTCAAAGCTCAGTCAGTACGAGAATAATGATAACAATTTGAATGGATCTAGCTATTATGACAACCACTTTGTTTTTGTCTTTCCCGACATTCCTTTGAATACTGTATTTTAAAGAGAAAAAATTACTTGGCTTTTGAAGAACAATGACCAAGCTCGTCTGTGAAATTTTTTTAAATCATCCAAGTAATGTGTCAAATAATGTTGATTTCAATTCAAAACAAATATAAGGTTCAATATAAGGTCTGGATATAATAATTGCCTGAAACTTGGTAATTGTGATTTAGCTTGGTCATGCTTTCGCTTTTCATGTCTATGGTTTGGACGTAACTTAGAGACAGTAATCAGTTAATTCGAAAACAGAATAATCAAAACAAAATCTAAAATTAGTTTCGAGTCTCTGTTGTTATTATTCTTTTTTCGACGCGAAATGTTTTCAAAACAAAATTTCGTTATTTTGTTGAATATTTGTTGAAATTTTCGCAATCATTCATAAAAGTAGTGAAAAATATTGATTGTTTTCTCACTTCTGAACAATTTGTTGGACTCTTTCGCCAAAAGTTTGTGGTAAATAAGTAGATCTTTTGATCTGAAAAGTGAAAACTTGTTTATTGTTCAAAACAATGAGTTAAAAGTCGAAAGTCGTGAATAGAGAGCACAGAATGCGTCGGTGTTTGACATCAAAAGTCTAACTCCTATTGAATGTATCGCTGATTCAAATCATCAGTAATTGAGGCAAAGAATTACTTCTTATCTTTAATTATTTAATTCAATTAAACACAAATATAACGATTCTCTGTCGAGAAAATACTAATTAAGTTATTATTTGGGAAACAAATCATTTGTTTTCAGTTCATTTGATTTTCTAATTAAAATTTTAAATCCGATTATGAAAGTTATGCAAAACTATTAGACTTTAAGACTGAGCCAATTCTCAAGTTTCAAGATCAATTCCATAATAATTGCCACATCAGTACCGGTATTTTCAATGATTGATTTATAGCTATGAAATCAATTTGTCAAAACGTGATGGCTGTTCATCTATCAAATTGATTGACGCTTTTCAATATGAAATTGAAGTCATTGTAAACATTAAACACAATTTAAACAAAGGTTTATACAATTTATTCAATTAAATGACAAAAATAGTCAAATATTTTCCTATTCAATAGAATAGAAGAGTATTTAAGCGGAAAATTGTCCCCAAATATTGAGAACAAAACCTTTCCTAAAAATATTTGATTTCTGGAGTTGTATTACAGTTCACTTCAATACTTTTATTTGAGCAAAAATTTAGTGTAAATAGTTATGAATGTGTTATATAATGTGAGTTATGCTCGAAATAACATATAATACATGAGAACCGGTGCTCTTCCCTGTGCTCTGTCTGCCATACAATTCTTTTTATAACGTTTACTAAATTTGGTTCTATAAACGAAACCATGAAAGACATGAAAGTCTTGATAAACGCTTCAACGCTTCGCACAAAACACACTCAGAATGCAAGCAAATCATGAAAACGACAACTTTTTGCGCTCAGGTTTTATAAGCGGCGACACCAGTCCTCACCAGTCATACCATTCTCACAGAATTCCCTCATTTCTTACTTCTAAAGAAAAAACTGAACAGAATATTATTCGACAACAGAATAACCGAAAAGAATTACTTTAAGCTTTCGTTTGATAACAACGAGACTTCTTTCAGATACTTCTTATCAGAAGATTTATATTTTTCGATTGAGAGAGAGAGAGAGAGAGAGAGAGAGAGAGAGAGAGAGAGAGAGACTCGATAATTGACTTAACGATGAAATATTTATTGAGAATACCCGGCGATAAATTTGATTTTATTAGATCAATGGATGCGTTCAATTTGTGCAAGCACCAATAAACCTTTTGGAGAATATCAATCACTATAAGAGGGATAGATTTTTAAAATTGTGAAAATCATAACAAATTATTAATATTAGAACTAAGATATTGAGAGCACATAAGTAAGTATTTGCTGTTGAAGTAAGAATATGTTGTTTTTCTACACATTTCGCTCATTCTGTGCTCTGCCAGAGCTGTGTATGACTTAAATATTCGCTAATCATTAGTGCTGTTGGGCTCAAAATTTTGGGTTTACGTCATATTAGAATACATTAAAAAGTCAGAGAAAAACTTTGTAACTATAGATGAGTTAATATCGTTTTGTGGATCAGCCAACCAGAGCACCGGTCGGTCGCCTTATATTTGGAAACTTAGGGTTTGACTTACTGTTAAGCTTTAGTTATCAGTTGAATACCAACTCATAAACGAAGAGTTTCTTAATCTAAGTCCGACTTAATGTCAAGTGATTAACATTTTCTCAAAACTTTGATCAAAGATTTTATTCATTTTTTCATTTATTTGAAAATTAATTTAGTTTTTTCTCATTCGACCGAAAGATCTCTGTTTTTAATTGAAGACAAATTTTGTTTCTGTTTATTATATAATTAAAAAGTCTATTAAATAATAAATATTATTATAACTGCAAAGAAAAGATGGTCTCAAAAATGAAGTGAGTTTTAAGACTGTTTTCAATTTAATTTTAAACTCAATTAAATTGTTTTAACGCTGAATATATTGAATCCCAGAGAAATGGATATCTTTGGGTTGGGTAATCCCCTCCTGGATATCACCGCCACTGTTGAAGAGGAATTTTTGAATAAGTGAGAAATTTTTTGATTATTCAAATAATATTTACTTTTAAATTAATTTTATTCAATCAAATTCTGGGCAAATATTTATCAATTTTTGTTCGATAAAAATCAATTTGAATTTCAAGTGTTTATTGAAAATAATTTATCTGATATTCTATTTGAGAAACAGATCTCGAAATTCATTTCTCTTTTCCCAAACGATACTCATTTTTCAATCTCTTTTTGATTTGAATCTTCTCTAAATTCCTATAAAGAGATCAAAATTAAAGATAATTTTCTTATCAATGAACTAAATTTGTGTAAAAATTAAGTAAAGAATTCGTTTTAGTTTCCAAGAAATTTTTGTTTACCGATTAGACGCCACTCTATTTTCACCCAAAAAAGTCTTTTTGAGATTTTTGAATAACAAGCAAAATAAGTAAAACAGATGCTAACCATTACTAATCTCTAACTATTTTTTTAGCACAATATTAAAGTCTTACTTAAATAAACATTTTATTTATGTCCGGAGCTAACGGTTAGGAGAAAAACAAAAGAAAACTTTTAAGTCTTTACCAAAAAATCAAATATTTGTGGAATAATATGAGAAACTTTATAATAGAGTTAATGGAAATTAAATCTATGAACAGATACAAACTGCCGAAGAACAGCGCAATTCTGGCTGAGCCCAGTCATGAAGCCATGTATGAAGAAATCATCAACAAGTTTGACATAGAATACAGTGCGGGCGGCGCCACCCAAAACACTTTGCGGTACACCCAATGGGTTATCGGCAAAAACAATTCGGTGACAACTTATTGTGGAGCCGTCGGTAACGACTATTTTGGCAAAATCATGGAGAAAAAGGCCAAAACCGATGGCGTTAACGTAAAGTACCAGGTTGTTGAGGAAAAGAACACTGGTACCTGTGCTATTCTCCTTACTGATGGTGGAAAGAGCCGAGCGATGTGCGCCTACTTAGGTATTGAAGACATTTGATTATCTTTTGCTTCTTTTATTGTTCACTTCTTTCCATCTAATTCTGGGCTCATTTATAATCACATTAGTCATTAGTGTTATGGAGTTCCTCCGCTCAGACCTTAGAACTGCTTTCAATACATGCCATCAATTAATTTAATTAAAGCGCTGAACAAATAAACACCAAAACTACTCTTTTGATAAGATATACGAGTTTTTAATTGAATCAAAGTTTCAAATATTTGACTCATTAAACAAAACTAAAGCAAAATTCATTTGAAGATCAAAATTAATTTCAATTCTATGAACACAACATTTCAGACGAATATTTATTTAGTGTTTAATTTAGAGTCAATTTAATTCATTCCAAGAATTCATTCATCAAAAGTCGTATCAGAATATCCATTAGCTTCAGGATCCTCTCAAAAGTCACTCAGAATCTATTCCCACTTTAAAAGTAGACTGTTTTCAAGTAAACATTAACCAAACATAGATCGATCAAAATATGCAAGATCACAACAAATTTTATATTAATTGATCTCAAAAGAGATATTTATATTCCCGGATATAATAATATATTTCCAAAACTCATTTGAGTAAACAAAGTCTAAATAAAAATTTATTTATTTCAGAAAAATGAGCAAAAAAGTGAAAATAAGTTTTCTATTATCGAAGAGAACATTAGAAGTGATTAGAATGTAATACACGAGAGATGTGAACACTTTCTCGTTAGGAGTTATGCCTATCAGTTGTGCCAAATATGTTAGCAATGGTTATGCCTTTTCAGCCAATCCTTGTACTAAAATCTCTTTGAAATCAATATAAAAAATGAATAGAATTTACATAAAATGCTTTTTATTATCAAAATTCCTATGGCTTTCCTTAAGAACTGTTTTGTACTCTGTTTTGCTTTTTAAATGAGTTTTGAGTTCAATTGAAATTAATTTGAATGTTAAGTCTGTCTTCACTTTTATCGAGTGTTCGCCTCTTTTAGAACTCACTGTCATTAAGTATTCAGAGTCTGTAAAACAATACAAAAGATTTTTATCGCCAGAGATTCGTCTGGAACTCAATTTTACACAATTTTTCAATACTTTTGTCTCTATTTTTAGGCGCATCGGAACTGTTTGACAAACACTTCTTATTAAGTAATTTCGTGTGGGTTGAAAAGGCACGTGTCATCTACACCAGTGGACATATGCTCCCAGGTAATGCTATGACATTTAATTATCACCTACCAAGGTGCAATTTAATTCTTTCACTAATACTGCAATTTGTGAAATTTCAACAAAATAAGGCTTTAGTTAGAAAATAATGATAGAAATGATCGAAAAACTTGTGTAGTTCTTGGTAAAAATGGGTATGAATTGGAAAAATGTCAAATTGTTAGACAGACAGGAGTGGATGGACGGATAAATGGATACTTTCCAGATATAATGTGGGATTGCAATGGGATTTGTCTGACTAGTGAGAGAAGGCCTTTGAATAGTGAAACGCTTACTCTATTTTTCATTGATCCAGACTAAAGTTACTTAAGCCAGAGGGGAATGACTGACCACTCTCTCCCTCTCCCTTAGAATTGTCACTGATTTGATTTAAAAAATGGGTCAATAGTCAAATAAAGTGAATGTCTTCGCTCGGAATCATTGGTGATCTCTTTGATTGATTCGATAAAAACTCATTTTAAATGATTTCCCAAAAGAATTTTCAAGTCTTTGATTCGGATATAAATCATTCGCAGAATATATTGAATCAGAGATAAGACTTAAGAATCTATTAAAACGAAATGAGAAATATTCTGACTCTAAAAATAGTGAACTTATTCGTCAAACCAATGAATTTATTGACTCAATAAATATAAAAGTTTTATGAAAACCGAGTTATTAATACTCTTTGAAAAATTATCAAATTTCAGTTTCAACCGATGGTGTTATGCATTTGGCAAAACACGCACACGAATGGGGGAAAGACTTCTTTTTCAATTTAGGTGAGTCCTGACAACAAGAAAACTCTAAATGAATAACAATTAACTGATTGTGTTATTGATTTTCTGATGCAAAGCCGCCCCTTATGTCAGCTCAAAGTGTTCGCAACCATTGAATGATTTGCTTCAATACATCGACTTTTTCTTCGCCAACGCCGACGAAGCGATAGCCTTCGCAACGATGAAAGGATATCCCGTAAGTCATGTCAAGACTCAAACAGAGAAATACTTTGAATCCAACAAAAAGCGTCACTTAATTACTATTTTTAAAATCAGATTTAGAGCAACCATTCAAAGGAATTCTCAGATTCACTGAATTTTTTCACTTAAACTCCTTTTGATTCAGACATTAAATTAGAGTTAAGTTATCTAAGGAAAGGATACTCCACTAGAGTCCGTCTTTCAAAGTATTGACCAATAAATCCACTCTTCAATAGACAATCGTTTCTTACTTTTGAACAAGTCTTTAATAATTTGCTAGGTCAAAGTACGTCAGACTCAGATCAAAATTATTGAAACAGTATTATTAAATTCATTATTTTCAAGAGAAGTATTTGTCTGACAATGTTTTGCACTGAATTAATGAATCGTAGAATCGTTTGCAATGAAAATCCAATTTATTACTTATTTTAAGTATTTAACTAAAGTTGAGAACCGAATGATTGATAAGTTTACAGATTATTAAAAAGTGGGACTATTTTTATCAAACGCTTACATAACACTTATTTAATGACATTTTGTTCACTTTAGAGCAAAGATCCCAAAGAAATCGCAAAACTGATCGCAAAGGAACCAAAAATAAGATATAATAATCCAAAAATTCCAAGTGCCTACAAAGCGGGACGGGTTGTGGTCATCACCCAGAGCGAGAACCCAGTCCTCTTTGCCAGAAGTGACTCGAATGATGTGAAAGAATACCCTGTGCCTCAGTTTAAGCCGGAACAGATCAAGGATACGAATGGAGCGGGCGATGCCTTCACTGGGGGTTTCCTAGCCATGTACATTAGTGGCAAACCCCTGGATATTTGCGTAAAGTGTGCCATATATTGTGCCTCTGAGTGTATACAACAGTTGGGATGTACTCTTCCCAAGAAAATGACTTTCAAGGCATAACTCATTTCTCATTTATTTATTCTTCTATTCGTTTTTCTTAACCCCCTTTCTAACCACCGGTGCTATCAGTTATTATTTGAACTATTACTTTATTCTTGGGATAAATTTTGAGATTTTCATTAATTAATTTGAGTTTTGGCACAAATCCTGTTTGGAGTCTAAAAAATTATTTTTAGCCGAATTCGAGTCAAATATCTATATTTCAAACCAAAATTCAATCGACTTAAACAGAAAAACATAAAAAATTCTAAAACATGAAACTTTTAAATTAGCATGATAATTTGAACTCAAGTTGCACTTCATTAGTACTTTGAGATCCAATCAAAACGAATTTGAGACAAAAGTTCAATATTATTGATATAATGTAAACAAATTCAATGTAATTATGATATCATTTGATGGGTTAGCGTATTGTTGGCTCCATATCCCTAACAAACCTATCCCTTAGTCAAAACCTTGATGTGATTTTCCCATTCCTTCCCTCAATTCATTGTTGACGACCCCTACCTTTGACCCAACCCCCTTATAATACCTGAATGTTCCCGAAAATGATGATTGAAATATCGTCAAAGTATGTGATCCCACCCAATACCCCATTCCATTGGAGTTGATTAGACATATAGTAATCCATTTCCATTAAACTCTTCCAAATTCTGGTCCATTTGATTTGCAAATCAAAATTGAATTCAATTAAAATTTAATTTATTAAACCCTTTGAATTAAATTCAAAACTTACTATCGTTTAAGACATAACTAAAGGCGTGAAACTGTTTTCAAAATCAATTTACTTCTAAATTATTACAATTAAAACAATTGATTCTATGTTATTGTTTCTCAGTTCTGTTCAATTTTGTTAAAAATAAAAGTGTTGTAAAACCCATCGATTGTTTAATTAAAAGCATTCAATTTTAGTGATTCATAAGGAAAACAACTCTCAGTTCAAAATCAATTAATCAAATGAAATAAGAGTCGACTTTAGATGAGAGGGATCACCACTCAAAGGATGATTAGCAGACACAATATAATCACTAGTGATTCACCACCCGGTCTGAGTCTCTTCTTTGCTCAAACCTTTTACCAAAAGTCTATATTTTTGTGAATCAGTAGTCAATAATTTTTAAAAAATATTTATTTTGATTTTATAAACAATTTTTTGATTATTTTTGAAATACAATAAAAATTTTTATTTTTTATACAAATAGTCATAAATTAACTGCAATTAAGATATAAAATAAATAACAATACGTATGGCTTTGATCGTAAAATTTGAATCTAGGCATTAATCAACTGAATTTAAGGCCTTATATAATAATTATAATTAGTGTTGGAATGCATTCCTTGAATCAAAAAGTGATAATTCGGGTTAAGTTCCGAAACTCTTTGGCCAACATTTTTCATATGAGTTTGAGATGAAAATCAGTTTTGAAATCATTTCTTATAAAAAGTTTAAAAATGGGGTAAAAGTTATAAAAAGGGATAAAAATAAATGTTTTTCTTACTATGATTCAGGTTTTAAATGCTTTAGTTTTACAAAATATTTTGTTTGTCATAATAGTGATAATGAATTGAAATATTAGAAGCGAAAGGAACAGAGATTTGAGTCCAGAATGGGTGGACTCAATGGGTTTCCTGCAAAGAATTGGTTCACAAAGTGAGGACTTAGAGACTGATTGTCAAAAAGGGAAGTCGATGTACTCCAACCGGTGTTACCAAATACAGACTTATTCTGGTTGTGGTTAATATTGGCGTTCAATGTCTGAAGTTGACCACCACTGCCACCGCCACTACCGCTACTACTACTGGGACCAGGAATTGATGGAAGAGATGGAACAGAAAGCCTTTGAGGCCAATCAATGGTTTCACTCAAAGACTGAGTCTTATGACTGAGATCCGGGTCGAAAGCAGTGGACGCCTTTAGCATAAGCGCCTGACGGACCTTATCCTCGATGGCCTCTTTGGCTGCCATAACATTCATCTATTGAAGAGTTAAATAAGTTATGAAACAACTCTTTTAGTCTCTAAACAAAAATAGTTTAAAATATACCAGAGTTCCGGTCACTTCAAAGTTTGGCGACGGGACGTCTCCTTTGGGTGTATTAATTCTGGTGCGGGTCTGTTCTTTAATTCGCATTATAACAGATCCATTACGTCCGACGACAACCCCGACATACTGTTGGGGAACGGCAACATTTATGGTCACTTCTCCCACAGCACAAGCACTGGATCGGCTTTCCATAAGTCTAGTGAAGTGATCCGATGCCTGTTTAATGACATCAATAACTTTGTCGACATTGACTTCGGCTCCACTGACAGTAAAAACGGGATCATCGCCTCGGAGTGGAGTCTTAATACATGTCTGTGTGGCGGCCCTCAAGTTCTTAATCTTTGAGCCCGACTTGCCTTCAAGTAAACCAAAATCAAATCAATTTTCAAATAAATAACAAATTTATAGAATTCGACTCAATTTGAAACTCATTTGAGATAATAAAAGGTATCAAACAATAGAAAAGTGGGTAAAAGTATATGAAATGTATGAAAAGCAAAGCAATGATTGTCTGCTTTCAAACTGCAGCGAAAGCATTGACTTTAAATCAGTTTAAAAATCAATTAATCATTTGATTTGTAATTAGAATCTAATTTGAAGAGAAACTTACCGACGATTTGTGCGACGTGTTCGCTGGTCGGGACAGTGATCACTTTGGTCACCTGCGGGCGTCGGTTGGGAGACGACGGCATTTCCTGCGAAGACAGCATTACAACCAATTCGTCTACACTTTTGTCGAGACTGTCGCCAATCAATTGAGACATCGTTTTAATGAATGAAATAAAGTTTTCACAAATATTTGTAAACAAAAAGTTTTTATAAAAGTAGTTGAAAATAACTAAAAACACTTTAATTAAAAATATCACTTTTTATTCAAAATAATATTTCTTAAATCATATGAAGAATTACTTTAAAAAAAATTAAAACCAAATTATTATTGAACTGAACTCAAAGCCATCTAAAGTGTAAATGAAATGAATGAAAGTGTAGTTTCAATACTAATGAAACCTCAAATCAAACTTTTTAGTCAGTAAAGGGCTATAAAACTGTTTTCCCCCCACTATTCTATTCTATTGATTTCTCACAGGGATAGCCACGAAGGAAATCATTTAAAAGTGGAGCTCTTCTGCCACATGTCATGTCATTGAATATGAGACTCCTAGACCGGGGGATTGTATCACAATATGATAAACAATTGTTAATTGAGGTTCAATGACATTGATTTCTCATATTATTAATTTGAAGTCAATTGGTCACCCCCTGTGTGACCCCCTGTGTGACCCCCTATTTAGCCGACCGGAAGTTCCTAACAACTAAAAGTGTATTAATATCGGATGAAAGGCAATCACCGATTGGTCAGTCATTGTTTTAATAGTTTAATGCTTTTTAAAATTTCCTTATCAGTAGTTGGGATCTAATTTCCAAGAATTGAATAAATTATTGGGTTTTCCAGAAAAGAATTAAATATTAGGCAATAGTTCACAAAAATCAGACGTTATTTTACATTTAAAAGACTTGATTTGATTTTCATTAGAAAAAACTTTGATTAAGAATTTCAGTTATTCTGTGCTATAGTTTTCAAACTTTGACTAAAGTGTAAAAGACTTGTCTGACATCTGTTGAGCTCTCATTCATTACAATCAAAACAATAAACAAAACTTTGTCTGCAATTTGTTTACAACTTTTTGATTCATTAATTCACGAATTAATTGAATTAATTATTTTGAATACAATTTTGTTTAAACTTTTATTAATTTTACAATAATTTTGTCTTCAATTTAGACAACAATTTCATTAAATGTTTGAAATTTTATGCAATTCTGAGTCAAAGTAAAGACAAATCCTCTGATTTCTACAGCAATTGCTTTTCAATTACCGATAGAGTGATTAAAACTGCGTTTTTAATAATGTTATAGTATTTTAATAATTGTCACAATTTATATATTTGCATATTTTCATCCTTTTTTATCACAATAATCGAGGTAAGTCTTGACTTATAGAAGCAATAAAGTTGTCGTTTCCAACAGAATTCATAAAATTATTCAATTAAAAGAGTTATTAATTAATTTCAATTAATATATTTGTGTTTATTTTCATCTTTTCCTTGATATTCATTCTGAGTGCTATCAAAGAGATTAACACTAATATTGATTTGCAGTTAATTAATGATAAGAATATTTATTTATACAAATATATCTCTATTTCAATGAAAATTAAGTTTTTGTTTAAAAACAATATAAAAAAAGACAAACATTTTGAATGAATTTTTATTTTCAAATCTTTTATTATTTCTGTTGAAAGTCTCAAAACTATAAATGGATTTCTTAAGGCATTTATTTGGCAATAAATCAGATCACTCTTTGTCTACAAAAATGAGTGACAAAAAAGAGGACATCGACTCTGAATGGACTCTTCTGGAGGACATCGTTGATCAAAACGATGGTTTAATTCACTGGGATTTGCCGAAGCCCTGGTCAGTCGACTACATTCAACCGGAACTCAAGTTCTTCCGCATCGGTTCAGAGCCACTGACCATAAGCTATGACACGACACCCGACAAAGCAGTCGATACTCTCAAAAGTCAGCGTTTTTTCACAAAACGAGTCATTTTTGTGGCGCACGGCTTCCAGAATAATGTGGACACTCCGTGGATGACCACAATTAAAGACGAACTTCTCAAACAATGTGATCAAACGGTAGCTCTGGTCGGTTGGGGCAGAGGTGCAGATATATTGCCGATTAGGTACAGACAGGCCGCCTCTAATGTCGAATCAGTGGGCATATGGCTCGCAGGGTATGCCCAACAAATCAATCATTCGGTTCCGGGCACTGAAATTTGGGGAATCGGTCATAGTTTGGGCGCTCATCTCATAGGCATTGCCGGACGTTATAGCTATTGCTTTAACCGAATTTCAGGTAATTTATTACTTGAGGTTAGCATTGATTACATTGTTTTGATGGTTAGGTCTGGATCCGGCCGGTCCCTGCTTTGAGAAACGTCACGACACTAAGGAATTGCGTAAAACTGACGCCTCTTTTGTTGATGTCATCCATACGGATGGCTACGACTCGTGGATCGATCCGAGGGATTGGTTGTCACCCGTCAACCATTACGGGACTCTTATACCTCTCGGACACATCGACTTTTACCCGAACTATGGTTACCACCAGCCGGGCGCCGGTGGTTTCCATATTGCTGGCAGTCATATACGAGCCATCGAACTATTCATTTGGAGTATTGGAAATCCGGGTCAGTTTAAAACTGATACTCTTTTGGATGGTTTGCCTGAATTTGAAAAACCAGTAAAAAAATTAAAACGGGATCTAAAATATGTGGAAATGGGGTTTCACTGCTATTTCGGTAATAACATAGAGGGCTGCTATTACTTGGAAACCAATAGCAGTGAGCCCTGGGTTCCCGTCAGCGCCGACACCAAACAGACCTCAAATCACTGATTTGTTTATATTATTCTCTAAAGAATTTGTTTAAATATAATTATGTTTCATATCTTACGCCAAAAATAATGAATTTTTTTATCGTTTATTTAATTTAAAGAAATTATTGAAAATAAATTAAATTCCAATCACTAATCATTTCATCCATTTATTAATTAACACTATTTCGAGAGGAAAGACATTTGTGTTCTAATCCCTAAAACTGAGTCTAAATTTGGGAAAATATTTCAAAAGGAGGGAATCGGACACTATTTTTGACGAAAGGGAGTCATATATTCTGATGTATTTAATCACAGATTCGACAAAAATTTCTTATGGATCGCAACAAATGTTTTATCAATTAATCACTGTTTGAAAGATCAGATGTTGTGACAGATTATCCCTTAGAAGACGGACTAAATTTATTTGCCTTCAATTAAAGCGTTTGAGAAAATAAATTCCAGGATTCAAATAACTCTTCAAAGGGGTAAATATCGCCTCTCTTTTCGATCTCTTTTCAATTAGCGCTAAAACTATGACTAAAACTATTTTTCAACAAAAAAATTGTGTTTGAGTTTAAAATTATTAGAAACTGATTGGGCTTAGAGTTGATCCGATAATTTTGGAGAAGACTGTGCTGTGCTCTGCCCTTAGAACTGAAATATAAACGCATAACATAGCAAAGGACTGAATTCTTAACTCATCCTAAAAACACATAAAGTTCTAAAAATAGCGGTTGAGTCGAGTTTTGGATGCTTTGGATCAGTTTTATCCCTTATTTCGTAGATTTGGTTCTGAGTTCTCTGAAAGCGCTTTAGTTTTCATTCAAAGTTCTGGTCGTTTGTAGTCTTAAAGTTCTGTAACTCAAAGTCTGTCAGTATTTCTGAGTCAAGAATTTCAACTGAAATATGTGTTTACGTAATCATAAAATAAAAGTTATTTTATTTATTATTTGAATGAATCGGAGAGTAATTCAGTGGAGAAAAGGAGAAAAATTCAATAAAAATTTCAAAAACTTTATTCTTAAATAATATTTTGATTGTAATTAAATGTTATGAATAATCGACGAATAGTTGGCTGAAAACGATTTAATTGTGTCTCAAATATCTCTAATTTGTGTTAGTTTTGTGAAAATCGATATTTGAATAATGGCTTTGAATGTAATCCCTCCGCCCATGACTTTGGAAGAGATACGACCAGAGATTCTAGTTTTCGGCCCAAATGGCGGCCAACCCTTTGTTGTGAACCTGGAAATGAATCCCCAAAAGGCTGTATCCAAGTTGAAAGACGCCGGACTTTTATCGATGCCTCGCATTGTGTTTATTACTCACGGCTTTTGGGGCAATAGTCAGACAAAATGGATGCACGAATTGAAGAATAAAATGATTGAAGAATCTGAACAAACCATTGCTATAGTCGGGTGGGGGAAAGGGTCAGAGTTGCCTGCCTTTAAATACCCACAGGCAGCAGTCAATGTACAACCGATCGGGGTGTGGTTGGCCAGTTATGTCCTCGAAATTAAGAAAAAGATCGGAATGAAAATTAAAATCTGGGGAATCGGTCTCGGATTAGGGGCGCATCTGATGGGAATCGCCGGAAGGAATAGCACTGTCAAGAACTGTCCCTCTTTTGCCAGAATCACTGGTAATTATTTCAATTCATTTACTTGAATTTTTGAATTTATTTACCTAGTATAAATTGTTTCATAAAAATTGACGGTATTTATTGAATAAAATAGGGTTAGATCCGGCCGGTCCTTCATTTGAGAAGATAAACGAAAAAAATATGTTACGACCGACAGACTCCCAGTTCACTGATGTCATACATACGGACAGTCATCACAAGTTTCGATCACCGGATATGTTATCACTTATCAACCATTACGGAACACTTCGGTCTTTGGGCTCTCTCGACATATACGTCAACTACGGCTACGATCAGCCGAACGCCGCCGACTTCACCAGTGCTGGCAATCACTTGCGATCCGTCGAACTCTATATGTGGAGTATTGAGAATCCGGGAGAACTCAGGTCTCAGTGGACCCTCGACCCGCCTCCTGACGTGGACAAGCCATCGACCAAATTGAAAAGAGTAGTGATTCCGGCAGAATTAGGCTATCACTGTGACAATAAAGCCACCGGTAATTACTATTTAGAAACCAATGACTCGATTCCTTGGAAATAATTTTTTTGTTGTCAAACAATCGATTCTATCGAATAAATTGTACTCTTTTTCTACAAATATTAAAATCCAATTAATTATTGTATTAATAGTTATTAAATTCTTTTTCCTTTTTGGAGTGAATTTTGAAATTACTTCAAATGGAAAATCATTTTTGGCTTCTCTTCAAAGCCAAGAAAAATACGTTAATTAGTTATTTATTTTGAGTTCCATTCAATATTTCAATAGATTATCATTTGGAGAATCTTCTGAACTACTATTTCATACAATTTCCCATTTCCTACATTTGCTGGCTCATTTCTATTTAGAAACCAATTAACGAATCAATGATTCATAAGTAATTATAATAAAGTGATTAATGATATGAGTGAGGAGAGGCTGAGAAACCTAACCCTGTCATAGGCCTGTCCCATAAGTTTCGGAATTTAGAAAATATCATAATTTTAATCGAAACCAAATGTCAGCCCTCTCTGTGTCGTAACATAAATATTCTGTGCACTCGTTTGTGACATCACTGGTATTCAAGACAATCGCAGAATTCAGTTCAATGTCTTTCTGTTTTTGTTGAACAGAATAATTGATTCCTACATTCTGTGCAGTTTTCAGACATCTCTGCTCATCGCAAACTATTTCTTAAGACTGTGAAAGAGTTTTGTTGTTTTAATTGTCGACTAAATACTGCAATACTCTTGCTTTTTATAAATCAGGTCATATATACGTAAATATGTTGTTTAGAGTTATTTCTATTTATAGACTATATATCAGAAGTGTTGCCGATTCTGAATATTATTTGAATATTTTGTTGACAACACTTCTTACAAATTATATCATTTGAATGAATGAAAAACAATTTTCACTTAAAATATATCCGAATTTAAGAATTTCTTCTGAATTATTCTGTTTATACTTTTTTGTTATTTCAGGTGAAAAATGATTACTTTTCTGAATTCGTCTTTGAGTTCAATAATAGTTAACAAGAGTATTAATCAAAGAATTGGTGACAGAATCTCCAAATTCCAAAAATTAGGTCTCATTTGAAGCAATTAATATAAATCTTCTCTTTTTTTGCGAAAAATGGCAACAATTTGTAAATTCCTATGAAAACCAAAAGTAGAGAATCAAAAGAATTTTCGGATAAATTCATGGATGAAAAGACGAAAACTCAATTAATTATTGTGTTAGTGGTAGGGCTTGAGTTCAAAATACTTGCATGTTTACAACTTTATGCATTTCTAAAATTTCAACTGATAAGCCTGAAGACTGAGCCAGGCAATTTTAGGTCTCTAATTAGATCACAATTTTGTTTTTGTAAATGTTGAAGGGAGTACCCCCTCCCCCACACCACACCACCGCACCGGTCAATTAAATGAGAGAAATTGATTTAATATTAAGTGTTTAATAATCGTTGCCATCAAATGAAAATCAAAACATATTCTCAAATATATTCTTATTTATGCCGTATTTAAAATAGTATCACAAATAATATTCAACCGAAACAAAAATTGTAATATAGTTATGCATCAGTTTATGTATAATAATAATAATAATTAAATATTTATAATTATTAACAGTAATTATCAATTATTTAATGATATAATCAGTTAATTGTAAAACAAATGATTAAACTTTTTTTCTCATTCTTTTCAGTATAATAAACGAAAAATTATTTGCATTTTTTTGAGCAAACGATTTGAAAATTTCTGTATTTTTCGTAATTTGCAAATAGAGTTCAAATTCAAAACAATTATTAAAATTTTAACCAAAATATTCGAATAACAAAAACAAAATTTATTCCAGGTTTAGACAATTTAAAATTATCCTGGATACAAATCAAAGTTAACAATATTCTGATCTCCACAAGAATTTTAACTATGGATTAACGCAAACAGTCTCTCAATCGGATTCTTCCTCGTCTTCGTCGTCTACCACTTCGAACTCGTCGTCTGAGACCTGTGCGGGCGCCTGTCTGTTGATCACCATATGGACGGCCTCATCGTCGTCGTCGTCATCACTGCTGGAATCATCTGAAGAGTCATCAGAGGATTCGTCTGCCTTTTCGTTTTCGATGATGGCTTTCACTTTGTTCTGATCAACATTGAGCTCATCCCAGTCGATGTTGTCGACCCCCTCCTTTTCCAACTCCATAAGGAGTGCCTCGATTTCGTCGTCTTCTTCCACTCTATCTAAACCGATGTCTGTCTTAGTACTACATTTAATCAATTTAAGAATCTGAGCGCTGGACGACCGGTTAAGTCCACTCTTATTCTTTTCAAAGGACTGTTGGCCCGCAGTCTTTCCTAAGGGAACTCTTTTGCTGTTATAGCGATTATCAGTTGATGGCTCTGTTAGTGGTAAGTCATTCGGCGGCGGATTATTCTCATTATTGTTTGGGTTTAATTGCATTGAAAGCTTTGAAATCATCTTCGGTTTGGTTGACTTTTCTTCTACTTCTTCTTCGGAGTCTTGTACTGAAGAAGAAGGGGAACAGCTCTTTTTGAACTGATTATTCTTATTACTATTCATATTTAGTGATGCATTGGACGTCCATTTATTCGCCATATTATCTGAAACTGGTTTGGCATTTGTGGCATTTGTGGCCGCATTTGTTGTCTTTGATTGTATGGACTCAATGTAGGACTCCTTTGATTGTTCTGATGATTCATTTGATAGACTCTTTGGTTTTGAGGTTTTGTTTGTTTTGGTATATCGAGAGTCGCCAACAGCTGATACGGGAGATTCAGAGCGGGAATTAGAAGCCGAACGGCCACTAAGAGAGTTGCTATCATTTATGGCTTTACTCACGTCCTGTAATGTTTGCGACGCTTGTGATAGAGTGCGTCCCGTAACTGACAGCCGCGGCGGTCGAACTCTGCCGAACACCATCTTAGACGCCTCGCCGTCTGATTGGCCCGCAGGTGTTGGCGATGGACTATGACTCATAGGTGGGGGCTGAGGAGAGTTGCGATTTGAGCTCATCGGAGATGAAGCCACTGGCGATGGAGTGGCCGACGACTGCTTTACTAATTTTATAGTTCTGTTTGAAATTGGTTGAGGAGGAGGAGGCGGTGCTGTTTGATTGACTGGTTCCTGATTTCTCCGCCGAATCGGCTGTTGATTTGCAGAATTATTTGTGTTTTCAGCTAATTGTGTGGTTTGTCTTCTCCTCTGTCCGTAAGGCAACTGTTGTTGTGGTTTCCTTTCCTGTCCAACGCTTGGACTATTAGCTCGCTCAAATGCTTCGGCCAAATCCCTTGTGGACCTACGTCTTGGCTCTTCATCACTGGATTCTTTGGAACGCTGTTTGATAATTATCTTCTTTTTTCTCTCTTCGGGCGCCGCACTGGGAGTAGAAGGGGTTTGCGTTTTGTTCCACATATTGTTAGTGAGAGCGTTAATCTTAGGGGTAGGGGTGGCCGGAGTTTTCTGTATTCGAGGCATTTCGCTATTTTTGTTATTCATTTCAAAGTTGTTTCTGAAGGCCTTCACAGATATCGGGGTTTCGTCGACCGATGGACTCGTATTGGAGTCATTGAATGTCCTGTTGTTTACTTCTTTGTTGATAATTAACTTTTTCGGTTCCGGTTTCTTGATATCGGGTCGTGTTTTTGGCGGCTCCTGCCTGAATCTCTGGGGTTCAGGTAGAGGCGGTGGTGGAGGTGGTGGACCCCTATTGTTGGGGATGTTGTTAGGGATGACACTTTCATTTGGAATTGATTTCTTCTTCAGAGGTAATTTAATTGGAGCAGGCAAACATTTGGCTCTCTGCGCAAAGTGAGCCTCCAGTGTAGCTCCAAATTGCTTCATCTTGTTCTTAACAGTTGAAGCACCTGAACATTCACACCAAGATCATTTAATTTATAAGAATTGATATTTCGATATATGATTTGATTTTTATGTTATTTACATTAATTACAATAATTTGTTAACAAAATGCATATAATTTGAGTTATTTTACATTCAATTAATTAAATGTTAGTAAAAGTATTGACAAAATGGAAGTAAATTATATTATATTCACAATTAGTTTGGATTCAAATGCAAACAATTAGTTATTCTGAGTAATCAATCATTCAAACGATGGGTTAATTAATGTGAAATTAGTTCTCATGTTTTTTGAGACCAACCAGTTATGAGGGCAGCCTTTTCTGCCTCCCGTTCGGCCTTTTGACGGGCAGTGAACGCGTCGTCGACATTGGCTTCCTTGAGACCTCCTGACCCTCTCATCTCATCGTTATATTCTTGTAATTGTTTCATAAAACCATCGTTCGGTTTGGAGAAGGGACGGGCCTCTCGCACCTTAACATAGTTTTAGAATAAATCACTCAAACAATTGACTGACGAGAAGAAAAACTTACAGAATTGAGTGCATCGGTAAAAGTCATCTTTTCCTTATATATGAGATAAGCGCAACAAATGGCAGTACTTCGAGAGACGCCTGCATTGCAGTGGACGAGACAATTGCCATAATGTCGGGCCTCGTCTATAAACTCGAAACACTCGTCGAAATATTTACGAATATCCGTCTCTGGAGTGTCCAAAATCTCTAACTTTTTATAATTATAGTCGTCTTCGAAGGAGTTGCCGACACCATAGGCCAGGTTTAAAATATGGGTTATCTCATAGGTCTCTAATGACTTCTTATCCGCCGCCACGTCTTGAGAAGCTGTCAATCATTTTCAAACATTTATTATATGAAATATATGTAAATTAAATACAAAACTATTGCTTCATTTCTAATGAATGCCCTCGACTTAATTGCCTTGAACAAGTTTTTCAACCTTGCTTATTTTTTAACATTCATTCAAAGAATGGATATTTGAGTGGAAAATATTTCAGAGATAATAAGAAATATTTTATCCGCAAAATTATTCATATTTCATACAGAGGTGTGAAAGTCATCAAATTTTTCCACTCAATAATTAAACATGAATACAAAATACATCATGCTCAAATAAGTAGACTAATCAATATGACACTCAATTCATGGCATGAGTTACTGCTAATGGTCCTAGTACTATGATCATTGATCAGACTATTTTTTTCACTCAATTCTATTTTTTAAATGTTCAAAGTCTATAATGAGACTGAAAATTGATTAATCTATGCATTTGTGTTGACATTAAAGAAAAGTTGAGATCAAATTCAGTGGATGTCATCGATAGACATGTGATCGCTATTCAGACAAACCTTTCATATGATTCACACGTTTTTCTCAGAAACTGAAACGCTTTTAAAGACTCAAATCGGACAATAATCGGAGTCTTTTTTAATTAAAATCATTTTCAATAGATTTTAATAATTGTAATAATAATCTGTTTTGTAATGAAGTTTCAAATTTCAAACCAATCGTTTGGAGACAACTCTTATTCAGAATCAGAGTCTGATTCCGATATTGAATTCCTCGAATCATACGATGAGGACATTGTCTTCGACCAGATCTTGGAAACAGATTCTCAATACGAAGATTCAGATGAATCAGACGACGAGGAAGAGGGCGAAGTCGACCAACAAATGGCGGGAGGAGTGGTCCTTATGTTGACGCCTATTGACACTATCGGCGACTTATTTGAAGAGAGAAAACCCGTTACCATAGAAGAAGTAAAGACATCGGAGTCGGACAATAATGTATCTGAAGTAAGTTTAGAGCTGTTCTTCAATCTGTTTACAAATTGTATTAAAGCAAACAAACAGCGAATCGGTGGCCAATTATTGGCAAAGAGTGCGAAATATGAACCGCCGGCCCTTCGCTTCCACTAATCGCGACTTATTAGCCAAAGAACCAACTGATGAAAAGCCTGGAAATGCCGACAACTGGAGACTTACCCCTTTGACGGCAACCCATGAAATGAAATACTTTGAGGAATACTACAAAACATTTTATCAAAACTATAGGAGCGGCCGATTAGAGTCCTCTCAGACCAGTCAGACCACAAACACCACAAACATTACATATTGTGATGAGAATGTGATAATCACTCCCCGAATGAATGCGATTCCAGTCGTTGCCAATGAGCCTAATATCAGTGGTATAGTGACCCGACCCCAACTCACTCGAAGGTCAATCTACATCAGACCCGATCCATTGGCTGACCAACCGGTAAGACAGAGAAGTCAAATAGGAATGAAGATGGCTGACCAGAGTGACCCCGAGCACAACCCTGAGCACAACCCTGAGCACAACCCTGAGCAGAATCCTGATCATCGCAACCAAATGAATACCCAATAGGAGGCAAACATATTCTCAAATCACTGATTATCTCATTATATAAATGTTTAAAACATTTGTGTTTAATATATCGATAATTATTTCATAAAATGATTCAATACTTTAATCAAAATTCGAAGAAATCATTAAAAACTTTGTAAAACTCTTTGATTAATACAAAGAAAAATAAATAAATGTTTCACTAGTTTTAAGTCTCAATTTATAAATGACTTTATTTTCTCTTTAATAATGAGAGGAATGGCTTCGGTTTAGTCTAAATATATTTCTCTTAAAGTAATGTCAAAATGTGTGAAATTATAGACAACAGATGTTTTCGGTCTAAACCATGAAAATAATTATCAAACAAATCAAAAGTGATTTGGCTTTTGATTTGAACTCAATTTTCATCCAAAGAGAGCTTCAGTTTTAAGTTTACCATTTTTTTGGTAAATCACAAGAAGATATAACCAGGGTATATGACCTAAATGTACACCAAAACTCGAAATTCCCATATTTTTAAACTCAATTATAACAACGGTTATGCCATAATAGGCAAGGGATGTCTCATTTCGTTTTTTAATTAATTAATAAACCCACTGTTTTTTTTTGATCGGATATACCCACTTTTGGTGGATGAGCTTGGTTACCTCTGTTCTCAAGAAAACTAAGTAATTCATAAAAGAAATGTTTGAATAGAAATAATAAATAAAATTTTGTTATTAATGCAGAAAATTCACAATTTTTTCAGTTTCTTATTAATTGGAAAACAAAGAGTGTCTCACTTATTATAAATAATTATTTTAGTCAAAAATGCCATTAAATTTGGAAAGAAGCAAGCAAACAATTGCACAATACCCGAATAACTGAGAGAATTGCACCCAGAATACAAAATTGTTGTTTTCTCTAAAAAAGTTCAAGTTTAAAAAAGTAAATGTAGGCATAAATTGGAATTTGAACAAAAATTTTTGGCAAAACACAGTTTTGTCGTCAAAACGAATCTTCAGATCTGTTTGTATTCGGTTTGCATCAAATGGAGCGTCAATTCCCCCAAAGTGTCAATACTTCTAATTTTAAATAATTATTTCGCCTCAACTCTCAAATCAACACTAATTTACGCGAAAAATAATAACTCAGATCTGAATTACTTTCATAGATATGAATACTCTTCGATCAAATGCTATCTGATATCCAATGAATTTCATTTTGATTTTCATAAGTCATAAATCAATTACAAAAACTGTTTATTTGTCTTCATTTCATCAAATATTTTGATAGAAATGATTGAAAATTATTTATATTAATCAAAAATCATTTCCATTATAGATATGGGAAATATCTCTTCTCAAACGTAACGGTAATACAGATCTGAATTTTAGATATCAAGAAAAGCCAATATTTATGACTGGATTTAGAAATTTGTGGACAAAATGAAGAATTTGAAGAAGTTCTTTGATTTAATGCAATTTTGAAAAATTCTTTATCTTTAGAATCAATCAGAGATCAGAGGATTAGATTTGAATGGTTTCTGAGAAAAAGAAATTTAATTCCAAAAATAAAATTCAAGGAAATAATAATCGAGTTTTGAAATAAAAGAATTGCTTTAAACGGTTTAAATCAAAATATTTATTTTGAATGAAAATTAAATAACGAATTAAAAACACGATTAATAGAGCGACGACTGCACCCACTCTTATTGAAAGGGCTTTAAGTTTTCATTATTGAGCCTAAACTGAGAGAACGGCACAACCTTTTTGTCGCTATTTTTGACATTTGCTTTCAAAAGTCAAATGTAAGTCAGAATAGAAATAAATAGAATCTAAAAACGAGTGAGAATTGAATTCGCCGGCAATTAATCAAAAAATTGCTTCTTTACAGAGCGAAATGAACTTGCAACACTAGGAAAACATGGATTAATTTACAAAAATATTATGAAAAGATGGAAAATAATCAACTTTTCAATGATTACTAACTAATTAGTCTCTGAGACGAGTTTAAAAATAATGCAAATCAACAGAAAATGCAAATTCGTGTTAAGGTCATGACCTCAAAACTAAAGGCAAAGAAACGAAAAATGTAATACTGTTTGGCATGAATATCAAGAATATCTCAAAGCAATATTCATTGTATCAGTTTTGAGGCAACTGTTTATCTATCGATCGAAATGAAGCCGAGTTTTACGACAAACAAATAAATTTCGATAATTTATTGTCGACTAAATTATTCTCAAGTTTTGGTCGCATTTCTTAAATATACAAATCATTCAAACTTTAGACAACTCAACAAATGTGAAGATTTGATCTGTCATTGAAATCAGACTCAAATTCAGGTCAATTGAAAACACATTTGAAGTTTGAAAGAGAAGAGGATTGAGTTGGGAAGGGATGAGAGAGAAGGATGAGAGAGAGAGAGAGAGAGAGAGAGAGAGAGAGAGAGAGAGAGAGAGATCAAGTGAAAGATGTTAAGCAAAACTGTGGAAAGGCATAAGACTTTCATTCTATGCATTAATAAAATTTTATATTTAACTAAACACGAAATGAGAGTAAAATCTATTTTTAACTATTTTTGTGTAAAATTCTCCGCTTTAGTGAACCCATAGATTAAGAAGTTAGAGGAGAGGCTCAAAAGTCGGTTATGTTTTGAAAATTGATGAGAGATTTTGGGAGAGAAAGTGTTGGCAATGGTTTGACTTTGAAATCATTTCTACAAATCATTTTCGTCTCACTTTTAAAATTAAATTTTATTACATTTTGTTGAACTTCAAAAATACGGATAATTTGCGAATTTTGAAAATATTCTCTAATTATTTGCCATTCATTTTCAAATGAGAATATTTACTAATATTTACTAGCTCATCTTCTTATCAATATACTACTTATTGAGATTCTATACATAAATTCTTTAGAATATCGATAAGATTGGAGGCATTGAATAAAATAAATATTTTTAAGTTAAAATCAAACGAAAAGATATTATAAAAGTGTTTAGACTTACATATGAAGAGTCCGGGAATAATCATTCCGACCTGAAGGTCAGGCTTGTGGTCGACCACATAACCAGAGCCTTGAATGCCTTCGCATTTAATTGTTTGAACTCCTTTAGGATTTCTCTTTTCAATGGCCACTTCACCGGAACCGGACGTCACTTTGGTTTCGACTTTTTTCAGTTTTCTTTGAGAAAACTGTCGGATCTCATTGAAAAGTCCGCTGCGGTCCATATCTTCAGCCATTACTACCATTTATTTTGGATAATCTGAATGAAAACAAATTGATCTTGATTAATCTATACTTTTAGCTCAAACTCCAAGTCTTACTAAATAATTGAATGGTTTTCTCGAAAATATTTGAGTTTTGAGGTTTGGTTTCGCACAGACTTAATGTCAAATAACAGTTGACATAACTCTTGTAAAATCGTTTAATCAAATGAGGAAAACATTAGAATTGATTAAAACTATTAAGTAATGGAAACTATGCGTCGAAAACAAATGTAATTAAAATCTATAGAAAACAAAGTTTTTAACAAATTTTCTCTAAACTAAACTAAAAACACGTATTAAACGCCCGAAAGAGCGAACATTTATTTTCATAAGTCTTTTAAGCGATAAACAGATCCACAGTTTTTAATATTGGGAGTCACTCAGCATTTCAGGAATGTCTGACACAATCGGGTGCTCGCGGTTTGTGCGCAATCAACGCAACGGGAGCTCTTCACTGAGGATTACACTCAAAACTCTTTAAATACATTATTAAGTAATCCTTTTAAATATTCTCAATGTTTTCCATTGCAGTGAACGCCAGAGAAAAGACTGGAAGACTAGAAGACTGGAGGAACTGATCCACAAATCACTTGAATAGAAGTCTCGCTTCTCTTTATAACTCTATTCAATGTAAACCCGATTCTTGTGGAGGACTGCCTTCAGTTAACGAAAACATTAAAACCTATTTTTAAATCATCTTATAAATAGTATTTCAATCTTTTGCTAGTATTGAGCTAGATTCAGTTGGATTCAGTTAGATTGTGCTAGATACCAACAAGATTAATTCAAATACCATTCAATGATAATTAAGGATTTCGGTCAATGATCAAGATTCAATAAAAGCATTTGAAAGATGTTTTCAATGCCGTCTCCATGTTATTGATCAGAGTTCAAAATATTGAGCAATTCATTCAATAAATTAGTGGAAATATTTATAATTGAGAGGAAAGGCAATCAATTTCAGAGGTTTTTGTCACCAATTGGAAGACATCCCATCCCTGGCTCTCAACTTTAATCACCTGATCTTAGAATATTCAAAGAATGTCCGCCCCTTTTGGGTAACCATCAGATCAAACCCATACCCGTCTTAAGTGAATTAAAGACAGAAAATAATTAATAATTACTTCATTTTATTGAAACCAAATTCATCTGATTTAACATTAATTTCAGTTTAAGACTACTTTTGATAACATTTTGAGAAAAGGAGAGAATATAAAGACTAATATTGAGACCAAATGTTTAACAAAATTTGTTTCAATATTTACCTAATATTGTGTTAAATGCAAACAAAAAATAAAAACGAAGAAAAAATGTCTTTATTTAAGACTTGTTCTCAGTTTGGATGCGTTTGATGGTTGAGGTGCCGCGTATCTGATCCGGTCGGACATCGCTCTTCACCGCTTTTCGCACCTGTTTGGCAGCAATTGATGAGAATCGCAAATAAGTGAGTCCTGCGGTTCGCCAATAAGTCATTCTTCAGAGTATTATCACTTAATTGGATCCAAATTAAAATTATTAACAAAATTGTTATCAAATGTTTTGAGGAGTGGTTTTGTGTCCTTTAAATGTTTTTGACAATCATTTGGCACTTTTATAAATATCGTTAATCGATTACTTTCCTCTCATTCAAATACATATAAAAGTACCAAATCTTATTACAGAAACTATCAGTTCATGAAAATATAGAAAATTTATAGAAAATCTGTGTTTAAATACATTATAATTAGGGATAAAATTTATATCAGAATTGAAAATATTCTTAAATAATAAAAGAATTGAAAGTTTGAATAAAAACTTAAAGAATATTCAATAAATTGTTGGCTAATAAATAAAATAAATTTTTGATTGATGGACAAAAATGACATTGATAAAATCTTATTTGGTTACAAATTGAATTTAAAATAATTAGCTAAAGAATACTTCAAAATTTTCTATGTTTTCAGTTGTTTGTGTCCCTCCCTCTCTGATAATGCCTAGCTCAAATAATTTTATTGATGAAAAATACTTTAGTTAAATAAATAGTTCACAGATTTTCGGAAAAAAAATCAAACAAATGTTTTGCTGAAAAATTCAAAACAGACTCAACTTTGAATTAATGGGAAAAATGATTCGGAAATTAATCTCTTGTTTTCCGATTCAAACTTTGCTTTTGATTTTGTCGGTGAATAAGTTGATGGCTAACAATGGCTGCAATATTATTATAAAGTCTAATAAAGGGATATATTATGGCTGTCGGCAGACAATTTCCACCGAAAGTCTTTATGGTCAGACGGATCAGTTTCGGGACGTCTTCAGTTTCAAGGTAAAAAGTCAATTGTATCAGAGCCTCCGAGAGGGCTCACCCACTAATCGTTCTATTGAAATAAAATCTTGTTATCATTGATTATTTGAGAGAATAAATACCTGGATTTTCCAGAGATAAGTCCACTCTTAGCAGTTTTGATGAAAACATTTTGATATTTGTTTGGTCTCGAGTTTAGGGCATACCTTACGCTGAGCCCCCGATTGGAGATTTGAGATTTAGGAAACCTTTGCCAATAATTTATGATAAGATGACAGAAGTGAATGCCTCTGATTACAAGAAGTCATGCAAACAGCCCCCACTGGCCAGCAGGGAATACAGAAATTTTCGGGAATCTTCTGAGGATTGCCTTCATTTGAATATTTTTACGCCTTCTTTGAACCGTTCCTCAAACTTACCCGTAATGGTTTACTTCCACGGCGGAGGACTTCTTTTCGACAGCTCACGACAGGTCCCTGGAGAGCAGCTCAGCATAAGGGGTGTGGTTGTCGTTACAATTAATTATCGTTTGGGTGTTTTCGGATTCTTATGCACTGATAGAGAGGAGGCGCCCGGAAATATAGGTCTTTGGGATCAGGCAATGGCTATCAATTGGACACAAAGGAATATTAGGAGTTTTGGTGGAGACCCTGATGAGATTACAATTTTTGGTCAGAGTGCAGGCGCCGTATCTGTCAGCAGTCATATAGTGTCGAACGTATCGCGAAACTACTTCAAGAGTGCAATAATACAATCGGGTATTCCTCTGATTAGTGTTTTCTTATGTTTAAATCAGTAATTAATTGAAGGCTCGAGTCTTACAAATGTTTGGCTTCGAAGCAAAGAGTACTCGACTCGAGTGGCAAAAAGATTCGCCAAATTTGTTGGTTGCGATCGAGGACTCGATTATATCAAATGTTTACGAGAAAAACCGGCCGAAGACTTACTATCGGCTCAGTCGACGGCTTTCCTTTGGAATAAAAATACATCAGATGCCCGCCCCTGGTATTCAGCTGTGATATTAGAATTTGTGCAGTGCTTCGGTGATGAGTTCTTACCTCAAAATATGCACCAATTATTGGATTCCGGAAATTTCAATAAAGATATCCGAGTGTTGACCGGACACACAGCCCTCGAATCGGCACAATTCACATATATCTATGATTTGATGAAAGGAGGGTTCGGTACTCACAGCGCGCAAATACCCGACGCTCTTATCAGTACACAACTGGCGAAGAATGACATTCAGAGAGTAATGATAAACAACGAGTCATTCGATGGAATGGTTGCCGAAGAATATACGAAAACATTTAACGACTTTCTCATTCTGAGCCCATTCTCCGGATATTTCGAGAGACAGCGGTTGAGAGCAGCCGTCGCCCACACATACAGTGATTACGCGTTTGTTTGTCCGACAGTACTCTTCGGTAAATACTTAGTCAGTGACCGACAATTCACAGGAAAAGTATTTCAATACTATTTGAGTTATGCCAACAATCAATCGGTTTGCAAATCGAGTACGTGGTGTAAGAACACCCACTTCGATGACGTTCCCCTCGTTTTCGGACAACCCTTTTATATGAAAGGCTTTTCCGATTTGGACAAAAAGATGAGTTCAGTTCTTATGGATATTTTCACTGCTTTTGCCAAAACTAAGTATTTATTTGACAATTCAAGTAATTATTGTAAATCAAGCTTGCTCATATTCTAGAGAGGCTCCTATAGTGAACGGAAATAAATGGATCCCTTATACTATCAACGATAAAGGAACCGTCTCATTGAATTTCATGGGATTGGATTCTAACGAATTGGGACACATATTCGTCAACAGATATATTGGAAACAATGGGTTCGTTCCCGAAGTCATACAAAACTGTGATTTCTGGGAACCGATCCTTAGATCACTCTTTTGACAGATAGAAAAGTGTTGAGAAAAGTCGTTAAAAACATTGAAATATGAAAATAATTAAACTATAGTTTGAGAAAATGAATCTAAATTTGTTAAACTTGTTATTGAGAGTGTGTTGCTATGATCTATGATATGGTATGACCTATCATTATATGATCTTGCAACTTTAATATTCTCATTTTTGATGAGACGTGAGTGACATCACTTTTCACCGCAATATTTGGTGTTATTTATGGCAAAAGTAACAGAATTTATGAACATTCGGACCAAGTTTTGAATCGCGCCTCAAATCAGATGAAATCGTTGTCGTCTGTAATCAGATCTCATTTGAAGAATCAAATCAATTAAATCAAAGCGTCTGTCAGACAATGTCAGCCCCAAAGCCTTTGGGTGTGTTTTGGGACACAAATGAGTTGTCTATTCCCTCAACGATGACAACAAACGAATCGACAAAACATTTGCGAAAATTTATTTCAAATAAATTCAATAATAATTGCATTGAATATCAATTTTGTTGTTTTTATGACAATCTTAGAGACATTTCATTCACTCAAAGTATTCAGACTTTAAATCAAATTTCAAGAATCTAAACAATAATCTAATTCTTGGAAAACAGGTCTAATCGAAAACGGGTGTGAAGTCCATGAAATCGATTCCAATTCGGAAATGAATGTCTTCATAGAAATGGATCAAATCATACGACGATTTGTGGAGATCCATGGATTCGACACAATTGTGGTCATTGTGTCCAACAATTGTTATCTGAGTTCAACCATTCGTTTGATTAGAAACAGAGAGGTTTCAGTCCTTTTGATTTCGAGCCAAAAACCGACCGAAACGGCCGGGGATTGGATCGCTTTCGATGATGTCTTTGAACTGAACAGCTCTGGTATTCAGACATTAATTGATTTTCAATTACTTCTCAAATGGTTTCTCTTTTAATGTTTTTCAGTAATCCTTTCGATAACTGATATACCGAAAGAGAAGTCGCGGAAAGTGATTCGAGAGTCGTTTATACCGTTTTGTCGACAATTCAAATGTAAATTTCGATTCAGTCGAAGAGAATCAGTAAAACTTGAGTTCAATAATCCAATGGATGCCGAAAGAGCTCACTTCAGACTCAATGAACTCCAGTTTTTCGGCCACGACTTGAACGTTGAGATCGTCTCAAATGAAGACAAACCGAATGACTTCTATTCCTCTTCTGTCGGTTCATCTGACAGTTCTTTAGTGTCGTCGCCGACGAAGGAATTGGTTTTACCACAAAATGACGATAAATGCAAATCTGTTATAATCGGGTTATTTACGAAATTCAATCAAAATGTTCACAAATTTGTTCGAAACTTAATTAAGGAGTGGAACGACCCGTCTGTCAGCGAATTTATGATATTCAGAGTGAATCGTGAGAAAGACTTCATAGGAAGGGACGGAAAGGCCAGTCTTATAGTAACAGCTATTGATCGGGAGTCAAATCAGAAGCTAATGACAGCCGCGAAGAAACATTTCGTCGACCGAAAGAACAAACACTATTGGAATCGACTCCAACGCTCACAAAAAGACACAAAACAAACCAATTGTAAGACACTTGTGGTCAACAGTAGGAACCGAAGAGAGTATCCGAATGGCTCCCCATCTAATCAATCACTTCATTCAAATTCATCGCTCAAATCAAATGACGAATGTCTTCCCTATAAGACCGAAACCATTAGCTCTTATGCATCGATAGCATCGAAACCAATAATCATAGAAAATGTTTATAATTCGAGTTTCACTTCAAACGAGATTTTCATGAATTTATTGGTCCCTCAAAGACTTGAAAGGAATAAAAGCTCTCACTTTCCGTAGATTATTGAGAGATTCCTTTCCCTCAAGTCTTTAATTTCATTCAAATTATGTAAAAAACATTGAATTCTCATAAAAAATATTTGAAATTAACTCATATATTGTTTTGCATTCAATTGATAGATAGGATAGGGATAGGGGTCTACTCTTCCAATTGTTTAATCAAATTCTTTGTTATTGTTTTTGTCGTCACATTTATTCTGTATTTCTGTAAAAAAGAAGAAAACTTTCAAATGATAACCAATTTTTCATTTTTAATAAAATTTCTATTTTTTATTCAAATCTCGTGTTTTGTCTCTTGTATTGAACTCTTCAGCACTGATCCCGATTTGGACAGAAATACGGTAAACAAATTGATGACTCAATTAATTGGTAATATTCCAAATTATTTGAATATAGACACAATTGATAGCCTCCCGGGGCTTCTCTTCGGAAACCCATTATGTGGTTACAGACGACGGATATATTCTCACAATTTTCCGAATAATTAATCCCTTTTTGAGAAATAGACAGAATTTATACCCCATTTATCTTCAATATGGAATCCTAGGCAATACTGAACAGTGGTTAATATCAGGTCAGGGATCCCTTACTTCGAATGGAACTTATATTGAAACGAATGGCGTAATAAACAACTGCTATTCAAATGATTCTGTGGCCCAAACCCTGCCCTTTGTTTTGTCTGTTTGTGGTTATGACGTCTGGTTAGGGAATATCAGAGGTTCCAAATACTCGACACATATCCTTCTCAGTCGAAAAGGTTTACAATTTTCTTCTCTTATCTTTTAATTGCTCATCAATTTTGAACAGACAGTCGGTTCTGGGATTTCACTTTGGATCAGATCAGCGCTTATGACATCCCCGCTATCATAAGATATATACTCAGAGAAACTTATTTCGGTATTATTTAAAACAAATCATAAATTGTAAACGTTTTGTACTTTTGTTACTATTGTTAGAAACAATTGGTTGTATCGGCTATTCGTTGGGTAACTCCCATTTGTTCCAATTATTGTCAGCTCAGCCACAGTTCTCTCAAGTAATTAAACCGTTTATATCTTTGGCGTCATTTGTTTACCTTGGCAATATTCGGTCACCAATTGTAAGACTCGCACAGGTTTTCGAACCAATCTTAAGGTATTTTTATTCAAAGAAATTAAAACTCTATAATAATTAACTGAATATAATTCAAATGTTTTATAGAGTAATGCCTTCGACCAGAATCGGAGGTTTGGGAGAACTTCAGCCTCTTTTCGGTCGATTTTTTTGTGGCAATTCTTTTCTGAAAAATATCTGTCTTTTAGTTTTTGAACTCATCGGTGGCTTTGATATATGGAATGTCAATAAAGTAATCCAATTGATTGCCATAAGTTATAGAATTAAATCCTAAATTTCAGTTCTTTTTGCCGCGACTTTTTGCCGCCTTTCCCGACGGCTTCTCTTCGGTCGGGTTCTCGCATATCGGACAACGCATTCGCACCAAAAGATTTGATTATTACGATTATGGAGAGGACAGGAATCTAAAAGTTTATGGTCAAAGAAATGTTCCTGATTATAATTTATCGCGAATTGATTCCAAATATTTGGTATTAATGAGCGGATTAAATGATTTTCTGTCGGATGACACCGACGATGATATACTCCGGAGTCAATTAACGGGTCAGATATTCAAACAAATATACAATTAATTGACGATTTTGTTGCAGTGCGACCCTATCTTGATTATGTGGTTCCCTATCCGCTGTGGACTCACGGGGACTTCCTTTATGCCAATACTGTCGGCACTTATATAAACTCAGCCATTCTCAGGGTTTTTGAGTCTTTGCATTTGAATTCCAAATCAATATTATAATAAAGTTTTCTCAAATAAAAAAAATGATTTATTAATAAATTATAAGCAAATAATGAGCTATTATTTATTAGAAAAGAATTGTTGATTGAACTAGCTTGAAAAGAACCTAAGTTAGACTCTAATTTAATTCATTTTCTCTCAAATCAATCATTGCTTTTATTGATTTCACTTCAAAATAATTATTTCAAAACATTAATTGAAATTTTGCTACAAAATAATGACATTAATAGGGGTTAAGTCAATGAATTGTGATTACAGTGAAATCTGTTTTTGAATTCCCGGTCAGTCTCTCTATAATGTGATAGTGTTTGTGGTAATCGGGATTCAGACCCGACTGTCAGACAGAATCGCGATTAGACTGTAATCTACAAAAAATATGAGTTAAAAGATTGGAATTATAATTATCTTATTTGAAACCAATTGCGTGTTTAAAGACGATGGATATCATAACGATGTTCAGAATCACAAATACATTTCAAAGAAGTGAAAAGAATTTATACCAAGTTTATAAACAATGTGGGTGACCCCGAACAGCTACTTATATGAGGACAGAACTTTCTTTCCCCTGATGGAAGTTATTCTGAAACAAATGGTGTTATAAATGATTGTCTTTCAGATGAGTCTTTGGCTCAAACCCTTCCCATTGTATTGTCTGCCTCTGGTTATGATATGGTCGGGGAATGTCAGGGCATCGAAATACGGTTATTAAATATTATATATTCTATCTAACGATGGCTTTAATCGATATGAGGGCCGAATGACAAATAAAAATAATACAAAACTTACTTAAAGTGAAACTCAATTAAATCATTTGAATCAAAATGTATTCAAACAAAGAATTGTTTCTCTTTTTACTAATTTTAATTCAGTCCATGTTTTGTATGGAGTATTTCAGTGACGATCCCGACATCGATAGGAATTCTGTACGAATTGTCATATCTTTTACTTCGAAATTAATTTTCAATTATTTTAATCCATTAAAGACACAAATTATCGAATCGCGAGGATTTATTCCTGAAACTCATCATGTTATCACTGATGACGGATATATTATAACAGTTTTCCGAATAATAAACCCATATAGAAACGGATCTGGATACCCTGTATATATGCAGCATGGTTTCTTCCAGAGTTCAGACACTTGGCTTCTCACAACACCAGGTGTTCTTGGAATCGATGGCATTTATAGGGAGGACTCTACCATTGTGAATAATTGTGGGCCCAATGGGACAGTAGCAAGAACCTTACCATTCGTGTTGTCTGCCTGTGGTTACGACGTATGGTTGGGTAATATCAGAGGAAACAGATATTCTTCTCATATGTTTTTGGATCAGAATAATGGTGAGTCTTTAACTGATATTTCCTGGATTTTTGGTAAATTAAACTATTATTTGAATAAGACTCAGAATATTGGAATTTTTCAATGGATCACTTCAGCAAATATGACATAAGGGCTGCCATTGATTATGTCCTGAGAGTCACTCAAAAAAGTATTGATATTATTCTCCTCAAAATTGATTCATATATTCATAATATGAGCTAATATTGAATTAATTGAAAGGATCGATGGGTTATATCGGGTATTCATTGGGCACAACAATTATGTTTCAGTTGTTGTCTTCAAAACCAGATTATTCTCAGATAATAAAACCAGTCATACATTTGGGTCCCTTTGTATATATCGGACACATATTATCGCCGATACTCAGAATCGCAACCGTTTTTCAGCCCGTTTTGAGGTAGAATCAGAATTAGAATAGTAATCTAGGAATTTAACCAAAATTCCAAATCATTGTCTTATAGCTCAATATCAATCCCTTTGGCCAGACTCGGTCCTCAACAAAGTCTTTCCCCATATATCGGGCGATGGTTTTGTGGTTATTTCATGTTTACTGAATTCTGTGTTGTTTTTGGCTTTTTGTTCGGAGGATTTGATTACCCCCAGTTGAACAGGGTCAGTTTTTCTTGATTTTAATAAAAACAAGTACAACGATTTTTTTTATAGACACAAGTTCCCCGATTATTTGGACACTTTCCAGATAGCAGTTCCTCAACAGCCTTAGCACACGTCGGACAGAGAATTATGAATCAGGACTTTTCCCTCTATAGCTATACCCCAGAGATTAATAGACAACTTTACGGAGAGGAAATTGCACCCAGTTATAATATTTCGAGTATAAACTCTGGGTATATGTATATTTTCAGCGGTCAGAATGACTGGATAGCTGTTCCAACTGATGTCGACTATCTTATTAATCAACTAAGAGGTCATTTCTTTAAATTATTTGTGCTATTAATCAATTTTTATTTGTATTCTCAGTTCAAGTGACGAGATATGTGATCCCATACGAGTTGTGGACCCATGGTGACTTTGTATATGCTAACGATGTCGGAGTGTTTGTCAATTCACCTATTCTTCGAATTCTTAGTCCCTTCGGTTCTTAAAATATTAAAAACAAAATTAAATGTCTTCAGAATGACTTAAAAATCCATTTATTTATTTTGATAAAAACCTTGAATTGTAATCTCTTCTAACTCTCGACTAATAATTTTAATTTTATGCAATTTTCAGTACAAAACAATTAAAAAAAAAATTGAATTTACAATCAATTTGTGTCTCAAAACTCAAGGATTCTTTTTATAGGAGAACTCAATCGAAACGAAAAGTCATTGAAAACCTCAAATATAGTTTAATCTTAAAAATAATTACATAAAAACTGGTTTTTATCTCTGGTTAGCGTAAGACAGCAGACGGTTTCTGATTCTCTGTATTTGAAACCTCTTTAGTTGCACTATATTGGTATTTGTAGTGCATTTCATTGAATTGACCAAATTTATAGTTATGGAGAAGTTATTCAAAATATTTTCTGTGTTTTATTATTGTATTCTTTCATTGGTTATGAAATTAATACCAAAAGGTTTGAGATATAAACAAATTGCCGGAGAAAATGTAGTGATAACTGGAGGTGCAAATGGTTTGGGCAGAGCTCTGGCCTTCAAGTTTGCTAAGTTTGGTGCAAATATCGCGCTCTTGGATATTGAAGAATCCGCTCTCAAAGAGACTAAAAGTCTTATCCAAAAGCAATTCACGAACTGTTCCGTCAATACCTATGTCTGTGATATTACTGATAGACATTTGGTTAAGAAAATCTGTCAACAAATCTGTAAAGATATGGGTTTCGTCTCTATTCTTGTTAACAATGCTGGGGTTTTGTATGGAAAGAGTATCTTGGAACTGTCCGATGAAAATATAATCAACACTTTCAATGTCAATACTTTGAGTAACTTTTGGACAATCAGAGAGTTTTTGCCGAATATGTTGACCGAAAATAAGGGACATATCGTCACAATTGCCTCAATTGCTGGCAAAACAGGTTTCGTTCAAATGAGTGATTATTGCGGTTCAAAACACGCCGTCATTGGACTCAACGAAACCCTTCGATACGAACTCTGGAGGAATTCCAACAACAATATTAAGACGACCGCTGTTTTGCCCACTTTTTTCCGAACGGGTCTTATAAATGGCGTTAAACCAAGTTTTGCGATCACTATATTTGAATTGAATAAAATCGCGCAACACATCATCGATGCTGTGCTCACAGACCAAGAAGTGCTAATTATTCCAAATTACTTTAACCTCTTTTTCATACTCCAGTCAATTATGCCGGCGAAAGCTTCAAATGTAATCTATGACATTTTGGGTGGATATCAAATGATGAATGAATTTAAAGGAAAAGTTTAAACTCTTTTCTGAGAAAATGTGATAACATTTTATTCCTTCAAATGATTGAAAAAGTTTTAAATTGAATACAATTTGAAATAAAAACAATAAAAATCAAATAAAAATTAACAAGTTCAGAATTTTCAAAATTCGATTCTTTTTTAAAATTGTCTCTTTTGGGACAACTTTCCCGACTTAGATATAATTTATTTTCCGACTCCACCGCCAGCTTTGATGCCTCCCTTCTTGACGGCAGCTTTAACTCCGGCTGCGCCGGCCTTCTTGCCCGCAGCCTTTGCGGCAGCAAAACCTTTCTTGACACCTTTAGCGCCGGCCACAGCAGCGGCTCCTTTCTTACCGGCTTTAGCACCCTTTTTGCCGGCGGCCACGGCAGCCGCTCCAAATTTAGCGCCTTTTTTGCCTAATAAGAGTGATTTGTTAGTATAATCACTAAAAAAATGTGATTAAAAGAGCTCACCGGCAGCACCAGCCACTCCCCCGGCAGCGAATTTTCCGCCCACTTTACCGAATTTGAAGCCTTGTTTCAAACCAAATGTTTTGATTGCACCGAATTTTTTGTTGAACCCTGCTGCTCCCACTTTGCCAAAAGCCCCCTTCTTTCCGAATTTCTTGAACTTTTTGCCGGCAGCTCCGAAAGCGCCGCCCTTCTTACCAGCCTTAACACCAGCGGCTCCGGCAGCCTTTCCAGCAGCGAAAGCACCTTTTTTCCCACCTTTGGCACCGGCGACGACTCCACCTTTCTTACCAGCTTTAAATCCAGCAGCACCTCCTTTCTTGCCGGCAGCCTTGGCCACTGCAACGGCACCCTTCACAACTCCGCCTTTCTTGGTTTCGGCGACGGCCAGGTCTGAGGCCGCAGTTTCTAAGTCACTCTCATTTGAAACGTCGACGAAGTTTTCATTTTCGGAAAACTCTGCGTTAATCACAACCAACAGAAAAGTCGTCAAAAATATCTGAAAACAATAGAAAAACACATTTTGATTAAAATTTTCACAAAACACTTGAATTATCACAAAATGCTGGTTAAGTCAGAAAACTCTTACATATTTGAAAAGCATTTTCAGAAATCTTGAAAAACTGTTTGATTTCACAAGTTTTCACTTTTGATCGATGAATGACATAATTTTCGTGATTTACTGTATTTATACTAAAGTTTTTTGAAAGAAAAAACACAAAAAAGTGACAAAAAATAATTGATTTTAAGCACAACTTTCTTATGCATAACTGACCTCTAATTGAATGTCACCCCAAAGGGCGGAAACATTTTTTTAAACCCGAATATTTCATATTTGAATAAACTTATTATAATATTAAATTTTACTTCAATTTCTTAGAACTATAAGAATAATAGGCTTTAATCAAAATTATTTTAATTTGTGAAAATTCCTAAATAATTCTCTAAATGATCTTGGTCTATCAAAATACTTATGAGGAATTGTTCCTAAATATGCCACTGGGAAATATGAAAATAACAAGATAGAATATCAATTGAATTTTTAGGTTCAACCTATTTGACAATCCTGGTTCTATGACCTTGTTGAATCGATCTTGTTGAAAATGAATGAATAATTTTTGAATTGAATTGAATTTCAAAAGTTTTTTGAGCCCTTTTTGCAGAGAATCAGTTGAGTGGAGTTGGCTTTGAAACCACAGAATTAGTGTCATTAACATTCAAATTATACCTAATTATCAATAGTCGAGGAAATTAGCATAAAATTCACATTTTTTGCCAAAAACGATGTAAAATGATATGAGAGTTGATTCGCACATTGATATCAATGTCCTTTAAAACGCTTTTGTTATTGTTAAGGACATTTGCCATAAATTAAAAAGTATTAAAATATGTATTGAAGTAAATGAGCGAAATATTTGTGTCCAGGAATTGATTCAATTATTCGTTTAAATTCAAGGAAATAATCCGATGAGAAATCCGATCAAAACTTTTGTTTGCATTCCTACAGCAGTCGTGCAGCGGATGAAAACTCTTTTCCTTACACCACATTATTTTCTGGACATGCAAGGTCACAATTACAACTTTGTCCCTAATCAGTTAGCTTTATGACTTAAAGAATGTGTCCCGGGTATGCTCTTTTAGTTAGAAAAGTATATAATTTTACATTATCTTAGCTTGATCAATTTTCCTTATAAACTAAAGATACCATATCATTGTGAAAACTTAAAAATTAATTGCTCTTTCATTTCCTGCATAATTGATATTCTCAGTAATTAATTCATTAATTGATATTTTCTATAAATTAAATAAATAATAGAAATCAAAGTCTCTTTAAACACAAAATGTGTGATATTTTTAATATTGAATATTAGAGCAAAACAATGACCTAATCAGTGAATAAACACTTTTTTCATTCTTTGATCAAAACTTTCCAGAAAAATATCAACGAAACCATTGATTTGATTATAATATTGTTATGATTTTGTTATCAGAATCTTTTGACGTAAAGTTGAGATAAAAAAAATTATATAAGATTTGGTTATATTTCCGCCGATTTGAGGCTATATTTACGAAAACAATTGAGTCTAGACTTGACTTTAGAGTAGAACTCCATTCAATTGCATAATAATTATCTCAACTCAAAGACATTGGATTACTGTTGACAACGATTTTTGTTTCACTTCGAGAGGAAGTTAATTAACTCTTAAAAAATATTTAAACACTTTTTGTATTTAAAACTCAATGAAATATCTGATAAAGAATTTATAAACAAAAATATCGAGAATTGTGAGCAAAACAAAACAAATTTCAGCTTTAATTTCAATGAAAATGATTTTATTTTCAAAATATGAAAAACAATTTTAAAGAAAAGAATTCAGTACTGAAATGATTCGGTTAATGAATTTTTAGACATTAGATCAAAATATTAAGCAAATGAGAAGAAAAGATTAGATTAGCTTTGATTAGATTAGAGCTGAACTTTATATAAGTTGAAATACGATCCCTTCTTTTCAATTAGCTCCTCATGAATCCCCTCTTCGACAGCCTCTCCCTTTTGGATGACAACTATTTTATCTGCATTTCTAATAGTTGTCAATCGGTGTGCGATCACTAAACACGTCCTTCCTTTGGATGCCTCGTCGAGCGCCTCCTGAACTGTCTGTTCAATTAATAAAACATTCCATTAGTTTCTCATTTCATTCGAATTTGATTAAAAAATGAGTACCTTTTCTGAAGCGGTGTCTAAAGCAGAGGTGGCCTCATCCAAGAGCAATATTTGTGGATTCCTAACCAGGGCTCTTGCGATGGCAATCCTCTGTTTCTGTCCCCCAGAGAGTTGAGCACCTTTTGAACCGACATTAGTGTCGTATCCATTGGGCAGTTGTTTAATGAAGTCATGAATATTGGCTTTTTGTGCGGCGGACACGATCTCATCCATTGGCACCGACCGCGAGTTATCGCCGTAAGCGATGTTATCTTTAATACTATAACTAAATAGATTTGGTTCCTGTGATACGAGAGCCATACGAGACCTGACCCAAGCCGTGTCCAAAGTGTTTATATTTCTTCCGTCTAAAAACTAATTTAAAATATTTCAATAATAAAAAGAGGAGTTCTTTAAAAGGACTGACTATTTTGCCCTGAGTCAAGTCATAAAACTTTTCGAGTAATTGAATTGATGTAGACTTTCCGCAACCACTAGATCCGACCAAAGCTACTGTTTCTCCTTTGCGTACTTTGAGGGACAATCCATTGAGTATCTGAGCTTCGGGTCTGCTCGGGTATGTGAAGTAACAGCCTCTGAATGTTATATCTCCGTTACATTTCTCTGGCTTTTCAACTATAATCTGGTTATTTGTGATACTGATTGGCTTTCTATCGACTAATCGAAAGATATTAACGGCGGCCACTTTCGCCTTATGGTAGTCGGAGGTAAAGACAGTGCTCTGTCCGACCTGTTGGGCCCCATATATCAGAGTTTCAATTACTCTAAAAATGAAATTAATTCATTAAATTTGGTGACAAATTAATTCAATTAAATTGAATACATAAAGAAATCCTGTGAAGAGATCATATTTTTGGTCATTAGAATTCCCCCGTATATAAAAGCGGGTCCATAGGCCAAGAGGACCATGCTCAAAGAGATAGCCAGAAGAATTCCTCTCAAATAGCACTTTCTTCGGCCTGTTCTGTGAGATTAATCAAATATTGTTGAAAATATCATAATCTATAGGAATATAATACTTGAGTTTGTTTTCCAGAATTTCAATGTATTTATTGAAGAAATAGATTTCCTGATGGAGTGAGGAAACGGTCCGAATACTACTGATTGCTTCCAATGCTATTTTGGAGGCCTTTTCATTGGCCTCTTTGCTACTCTTCATCTCCAACTGATCGATTTTGGCAGCAAAAGTGCCCGCGATTACAATAAATGGTATAAATGCAGAGACGACTGCACTCATTCTCCAATTGATAACAAACGCCATAACCGCTGACACCGCGAATGTGGAGAATGCCTGACATATAATAGACATTCGAGAACCGGAGGCCTAACAAATCAAATATAAATTGATTTCATACTAATTGGAGGAAATATTGTTTAAGAGTTAATTAATTACCCCCTGAACATTGGCAGCGTCTGATGATAGCCTAGAACAAAGTGATCCTGTACTGTTCTCACTCTTGTCAAACCACGCGATTTCTTGTCTGAGTATAGCAGCGAAAGCCATTTTCCTGAGTCTCATAGTGAGTCTCTCTCCGGCGATGCCGAACATTGTTATCTAATTCATTCAAATTTTAGTTATGTTTCAAATTGTTTGAAATGATTACCTGTAAGAGAGAGACAATTCCGACGCCGGCAGCGATGGCCACATAATAAAGCGCCACATTATTTGATTGGCTCCGAATTTCGTCATCGTCTTTGACGTCGGCGAAAATGCCGACTAAAAGGCCAAATATATAAGAATAAAGCGGAACAACCAATCCGTAGAGAAATGAAGATAAGAGACCGCTCAAGACGAAGAATTTGTCGATCCAGATCATTTTCAAAATTCTCATTTGAGAGAAACTTTTGAGTACTTCTTCTTCTGATTCTTGATTCTCGTTCTGATCACTGAACGCCGAATTGGCGGAAGAACTCAAAGCACTTAACGTTCTCTTATATGACATCGGATTGAGATCTATGTCGTCGTTAATCTCTTTAATGTTTTTGTCGTTATTTTTATTGTTCTTATTATTCATTTGTTGGGTAATCACAAGATTGAAATACAATCCCTTTTTGTCCATTAATTGTTTATGAGTTCCCACTTCCATAACCCTTCCATTTTCGATGAATATAATCCGATCAGAATTAATAATTGTTGACAACCTGTGAGCCACTATTATTGTAGTCCTTCCTTTGGAAGCCCTGTCCAGAGCAGTTTGGACCAGTGCTTCTGATTGTAGATCGAGTGCAGAAGTTGCCTCATCCAGCAATAAAATTTTTGGTTTATTTATCAAAGCTCTGGCGATGGCTATTCTCTGTTTCTGTCCACCGGAAAGCTGTGCCCCTCTGTCCCCCACATATGTGTCGAAAGTTTCCGGTAATTTACTAACGAATTCGTAAGCATTGGATTCAATGGTCGCCGATTCGATATCTTTGTCAGTGACTTCTCTCTCACGACATCCCATTTTAATATTTTCCCGAATCGTAGTGTCGAAGAGCACAGGTTCCTGTCCAACAACACCGATTTGTTCTCTTAGCCAACCAAGATTCAAATTTTTAATATCGTGTCCATCTATGGAAACGCTTCCCGACAGAGGATCATAAAATCTTTGAATCAATTGAATGAGAGTAGACTTTCCACAACCGGAGGGTCCGACTAATGCCACGGTTTCTCCCGAATTGATTTTGAGATTAAACTGATCTAAAATAGTGACCTCCGGTCGCATCGGATAATTGAAACGAATGTCTTTGAATTCAATGTTTGCCACAAAGTCTTCAGGTTTTTCACCGCTTTCTGACGAGACATCAATTTCTGGCTTTCTTTCAATGATATCGAAAACGACAGCAGCGGTACCCCTGGCCATATTTATTGCTTCGAAATGGGGAGCGGCCGCTCCTATAAGTCGTGTTGAAATTCAAGCGCTTAACGTAATTAAATGATAACTGACCTATGTTATATCCAGCGCCCAAAACAGACCAAAATATGATCACTATTTTGCCAATTGTGTAGACCCCTGTGCCGTCGTCCGTATTGTCGAGTATCAATTTGACCCCGTACCAAATACCTAACGCCAGACCAAAGTAGAGACAGGAGTACAGAATACCGTTTCCTAATCCAGTGATAAAATTCCTTTTGATGCCACTCCTTAAGGCCGGCACCAAATTCTTTTCATATCTGTCCACTTCTTTTGATTCACCGCCGAAGGCATATACTGTTCTGATCGCAGAAATCACTTCTTCGGCCACATTTCCGGCCGAAGCATATGATTCCATCTCTTTGCGGGCAAATGATGCTTGCACCTATTACTCAAAATTATTTCCAATGTTGTCAGAGAAATTGATTGATTACCTTGTTCATAATTGCTGTGGCAAAAGCAGTGAAGGGAGTGGTGGCCAACACAACAAGAGATAGTTTCCATCCGTAATAAAAGGCCAGAACCAGATTTATAAGCACTGCAGCCACTGTATAGATGGCCAGACCTAACTTCTCATTCAGGCCGTCCTCTACACGCTTTAGATCTCTGTGAAGAGGTTTTAATTATTAAGATATGTGAATAATTTGTACTTGCTCATAATAATCTTACGCTGAAATTCTTGAGGCGAAATCACCGGACGATTTGGAGTCAAACCAAGCGATCTCTTGTTTGAGGACAGAATCAAAATATTTGACTTTAATGGTATGGATTTGGTTGAGAGCCGCCAACGGGAAGAATGTCATCAGAATATAGTTGGAAATCGTGACTAAAAGCCAACCACCGAATAAAGTGCCGCTCAAGACATACACCGAATGCATAAACTCTTCAGTCGTTACGTTTGTTGTTTGGGAACTATTGAGACCAATGTTTTTGATGTGGACAACACTCTTCTCATAGGCGACAAACTCATCCACCATTTCACCGAATAGAACGGTCAGTATCGGCCAGGAAAGGGCTGCAAAAAATGCGGCTACAGTGCCAAGCACAATAAAAAGCTTGTCCTTCGATTTTGCGTATTTGAACTGGAATTTGAATACAATTATTAATCAATTTTTAAAGATCATGTTCATTTTTGATTGCTAACCAATTGGAAGAATGAGACGGGCGGAGGGCCCGACGGAGGGCAAGGAGGTCCTTCACTTTTGGTCTCTTCCTTTCCATTGTCTTCTTTATCGCCCTTTTCTTTACTGTTAACGAAATAAACTTAATTTAATGTCGATTCAACTAAAAATCTAGCAAGATCATCTAACCTCGCAGTCATTTTTCAGATCTCAATGGTTGAGATGTTTTTAAAAATGATTCTGATTATCATCAAAAATGAGGTAATACTGAGAAAAAGTGAGTTTATTTGAAAAGTTATTTGCAGTTTATTTAACTCATCTCTACTCAGAATATAATTTATTTGACTTTTATATTTAACAAGATAACTGATTAGATTTACATTTTTATTGATGCTTACTCCTTTGAAGTGTGTGTTCAAGAGCAATTATTTTAATTCTTCTACTCAATGTTTATAGACTTAATCTAATTGAAAACTTTTGTACCATTTATTGATTCAATTGAAATGACAATAAAACTAATATTTTGATTATAATTTACCCTCTTTTCATAGTAATCAAAATTACATAAAATTGTGTTAAAGTCATATGAAAAGGATAAGAATTTTAAGTGCATTCTATTATTTTCAAACGGACCTTGAAAATCCTCAAAATTTTCGGTGCAAATTCTTCTTTTATTGCAATAATTCAATTAATAAATTATATCTTTTTATCAAAAGGCAAATATCTATTCCTCGGGTAATTAAATTTATTGATCAAATAATCAGTTGAAAAAAGTTGTTTTAATCCATTTTAAATGTTCTAGGATTCTTTTAATAGGATGATGATAAAAGTTGTTCGTCAAGCACATATTTTGACAAGGTTATCTGTCAAATTTGTTAATTATTTTATTCATCGATTTGTTTAAAATTTAAAACATTGAGTTCGTTAAAGAAATTCAAATTTTTTATTGCATATTCTGAATAAACAATTAAGCATGATACATTTCTCTAGAATTTGCAAATGTAATCGTTAATTGTGTTCGAGGAAAAGGATCAAATCAATGACAAAATGCTAAGAACTGAGAGTATTAACTAAATTGTCGCTTAAATGAGTTGTAATCCGGTTTAAAGCAGTTCAACAAAACAACTATTTATTGGTCACAAACTTTATAAACAAATTGGGATTAAAATAATATGTTTTTGAATGCTATTTGGCTCCGGGTCATAATTTTTAAGAGGAAAGGGAGAGACTATGCGTTCATTATCATTGAATTCACCTCTGAATCATCGTAAAGAAACGGAAAATTTCCAGAATGATCTTGAAACTCACTAGAATTTCCACTTTTTGTCTCAGTTTTAATTAATTGCCAATAAATTCCTAGTTTTGGTTTTGGTTTTGTTTTTATAAATAACAAACTTGTAATTAGAAATTCTTAATAATTATTAATTAACCGCTTATTTTAGAGCATTTATTGGCCGACAAAAAACAATAATCAATGCCTCGATATTTCATTGTTTTCAAGTTTATTATCAAAATTAATATTTTTATTTTATTTTCTCAAACAATTTGTCGAACAAAAGGAAGTAAATTCAATTTAAGAAATATATTTATATTTTGATCTCGGTGATTTTGATATTTTATAAATTATATCAGAGGAGGTCAGCCCATACCCCCTTTATTCGCAAAATAATGAATTCTGTAGTTTTCGGTAATTTGGGTCAACACTGGTTTAAAACAAAATATTAGCCAAAAAAGTGACAACTTTTGGTAAACAATTGGTGGCAAAACTCGCTCTGACCCCCTGGGGTTTTCCCCCCCAAAATTTTGTGAAAAGTCACCTAAAAACAAAGCCACCTCAGGTGACCTCACCCTAAATACGAAGAGCTTGATGTCTCCATTATACATGTATATACCAAGTTAGCCAGTATAAAAATTTTGAAAAACGAAAATTAATTAAAAACTAAGCATGTTACTAAAACAAGTTTTGTGTCATTATTTTTATTGCTTGATTTGCATTCGAAACTTGAAAATTGTAGATTTGAGTGAACATGGCAATATTTGTTTGCGTCACAAGATTCAAGTTTATTGAATTTAATGGAAAATTTATCTTGAATTTTGTAATTTTTGTTAATGACCAAGCTTAGCTAATTTTTAAGTTTATACAAAACTGAAGTGAAGGTCAATTTTTACGAGTCATCTGATTAGATAATTATCTGGAAATTGCTTTCACGTGTACAGTAAGTTTGCAAACTCCGAGTCACAGTTGACCTAGAATCTATATTCTTCTAGGATTTCACACTGGGTCCGAATTTGCAAGCTAAATTCAACGAACAATAGCACTATATTTTTGGACAATCTTCAGTCCTCTAGAATTTTCTGGAAAATAGTAGAAAATGAGCCTGAAGCAATGAACTTTCTGGAATATTCCTATTTTTATTTTGATCCTGTTCAATAATTTATTCGAAAAATCATTAACTGGGATCACGTGAACACAGAATGCAATTCAGAACTCCTTTCTTCTCTTAATTATTAATATTGAATTAGAATCAGATTAACGATAAGTCAAATGAAAAACAAAACTTGAGGTCAAATATGTCGACCTTTTATCGATCGGAAGTGTATGTGAGAGAAGTCATGTCTGGTATTTACCAAAATAGTAATCTGAGTTTAATTGAGTAAAAACAACTCGATTGGGAAATAGTGTGAAATCGTGTCAGTACTGTAAGTACTGGAAAGTGGCGTCAATTGGTCTCTCAATGAGATTTTACTCAAAACAAATTAATCGTTTTGATAGACAGTAAACAGAAAGGCTATCATTAGTAGGAATTTCTTATCTGTAAAGCAATGATGTAATTCCTTTGAGGCAAACATGTCTTAACATATGAGACGAGTCCTAAACGAGTTATTTTGACACTTCTTTGGTCTCGAGTCCAGTATATAAACAGATCTGTTGACTCTAAACATCATTCAATTGAAAAATGTTCAAAACTTGATAACTATTTTCTCTTCTTTTGTTGAATTTTATTTATAATTAATTTATTTTAGTTTTACTATTGTTTTAAAAGTGATGCCTCTCTTAAACTCAAAAGTTGTTTCCGATATTCTGTCTCTTCCGAGAGATCAGAATAAGTTAGAAAAGGATTCTGTTATAAGAATTCCTGAGAATCTCCTCGAAGTGGATGTGGTTGAGCCCAAGAAGTCGTTTACTGAAAGAATTCCAGCGTTTGGTCTGTTGTGTGCCATTCTGTCCGTCATTTGCTGGTCGTTGGGCTCATTGATCGTCAAATTACTCACAGATTTGCATTCAATCGAAATACTAGTCATAAGGTTTGTAGAAATTATTTGATTATTAAATTATTTTTCGTTAATTTTGTGATTTTCTCCAAAACCAGAGCCATATTCCAACTGCTATTCTACGGCACATCCATTGCAATAAACAAATACCCACTGTTTGGTAAACCGGGTCATCGCTTGGATTTGGCTCTAAGAGCTATTTCGGGAACAATCGCTCTCTCATCAGTATTTATGGCGTACCGATTGATGCCATTATCAGACGCCTCAACCATTCATTTTTCGTCACCTGTTTTTGTGACAGTCTTCGCGTATTTCATTCTTCACGAGTCATTTGCCATAATTCAAGTGATAACAGGAATTCTCACAATAATTGGGGTCACAATCATTTCCAAACCGGAATTCCTATTTGGATCTGAAACCGGTGTCATTCACGAGCACCGTCTGGAAGGCACTATTCTGGCGGTGGTGGCCGCCGTGTGCGCCGCTTTTGCTATCATAAACATCAGAAGATTGAAGACAACACCGGCAGCAGTGGTTGTCTTCTGGTTTGCCTTTTCATTAATGATTTGCGGCTCAATAATACTGACAATTGTCCAACAATTCGTATTCCCGACGGGACTCTTCACATGGACTCTACTCATTACTGTCGGTATCCTTGGAATCGGTGACCAATACTTTCTGACAATAGCCCTACACTACGAGAGTGCGGGACCTGTTTCGGTGACCCGAACCTTCAATATTGTACTCTCTTTCTTATGGGAAGCTCTCATATTGTCAGAGCCTATAGAGTGGACATCAATAATGGGGGCGACAATTGTCTCGTCCTGTGTTCTGGTCTTAGCTACCGATAAATGGCGTAAAGAAAAACCAGAATTATTTGAAAGAATTTTCAAATGTTTGAAATGTTGTAAAAAAGATGAGAATAACCTAAAACTGAGTAATTCTTTGGCCAATTCTACCGATAGTCTCGACTCTACTACACATCAAAACACTGTTCACTCGAATACTATTCTAATTGACTGACATTTTTTCAAATTATTGTATTTTAAGTTATTTTTATCAAACATTTCATTATTTATTAAACATTTGATTGAATGTAAAAAATCATTAATTTTTATAAAATAAAACTTTTAATAATATTTATTAAATCATTCGTTTCATTAATAAAAATAAATGTATACTCAGTTCAATAAATTATCTTTAATCAAGATTCTTGATCTTCCGAGTCGGAAGTTACCAAGGTTAAAAGTAGTGAAAACAAAGTCTTTGTTCAGACCATCAAAACTGATTCAGTTTATCGATAGGGGTCTCAAACATTACAAATGATTACTAAATATTTGAAAGCAGTCCTTTGATTCTAATGTCATCGTAAATGAAATGATCAAGGTATCGAATGCAAACTAATCAAATAATATTAATGTTTACAAAATATGAACAAGATTTCAGAGTTTTTAAAATACTCAATTATTATCAAATATAGGTCATAATTATTGTTAACATTAATACAACTCAATTCTCGGTCGTTAGGGTTATCAGAACAGCCACTCGCGGACACCTCTGCATGTTAGGCGGTGGTGCTATTGGTGTGTCAGTCAAATTTTGTGCTTTGTGTTGCTAAGCGCCATATTTTACTTGTGTTGTATAGTTTATTGCGTAAAAGGGGCTGTTTTTAATAACGTCGTCTTAAAGTCTATGTTTGTGTGACCCTCTTTACGCTGACTACTCTCCAAAAAGAGTTTCAATGAAAACATTTTTTATTACAGGCATATATACATATACTTATATACGACATTCAATCAGAAATCGTGATATTCAGGTTTTACACGTCAGCTAAACAGTTGATTGAATGTCAAATTGTGTAAATAAACAAAGAAATCAATGAATAAATATTAATTATTTGAAATTAATCTAATAAACAGATAACGATTTGATTGGTTAACGCAAAACCAGACGAATCTCTCCTCGCTATGTCATCAACAATAATATTGAGTTCTCTTTCTTTTGAAAGAAATCAGTGCCAGAAATCTAAAACACATCAATTGGAAGTTCAATTCAATTTCATCAAATTTGTTGCAGAAGACTACTCACCGAATCATAAATGGGTCGGTCAAATCCATTCAAGCGACGGAAAAAAGATGACTCTTATTCCAAATCTAATGGAAAAGAAGTAATTCGGAGACTAATTGGGTCCGAAAAAGTCACTCCCTTCGAAACCGCGCGAAAGACACTCAATGAGTGTAAAAAGTTGGACCTCTTTCAGCCATTATATGATTTAACCACTGGCAGGGATGCGGGTAAAGACGGAGAGACCTTCCTATCAATAAATAGCTTCGGGTTGCGGGTAGTGGCGGACGTTATGCCAATTGTCAACCTTCACAACTGTTTTACAGTTCGAGAGGAAGAGGACCGCAAATTGTCAGAGTTTTGGGATTTGATCCGATTTTAATGGAAATCTACAGAAATCTTGATTATATGCCAGGCTTTGACCTGGATATTCGAAAGCCACATCTGATCCGTTTTGATAATCCCAATGATCTGCTCAGCCTTGAAATGTGGAAAGAATTTTACTCCGAAATGGATCCCCATTTCGAAAAGCTGTGGTCTTTAGTCAGATCAGAAAACGATGAAGAGTTTCACGTCGAGCGCCGAAAAGTCATTAGACTCCATGAATCGGAAAATTTTATGTCTTTAATGATTCCCAGAGTCGGAGACAGAGTTGATAGGACTAAAAGAGGCGGAAAGAAAGTGACAGCACTCGGCAATCGTCTGGAAGACAATGCGGTGGAAGTGCCTATTCCTGAGGCAACAAAACCGACAAAAGTTTGCGGTCTCTGTGAAAGCCCTGACAATGAGAATTCTGTCAATTGTGGTGACAAAGAAAAGGCAATTGAAATTTAAATACTTTCTATTAAATGAATTAATTAATTCATTCATTAATTTAATTCAAAGATTTTATTCATTTAAAGTAAATTGAGTTTAATTTCATTTTTGATTTTCCTTAATATTTTGACTTTTAAACCTCTTTGAAAATCTATTTTTTAAAACAAATGTTTGAATAAATGTTTGAATAAATGTATTTTAAAGTTTAATAAATAAACGATTTGAGTAAAAATTCAATGTTTATTGTGTAAAGAGTTTCAGGC
>JAQGBD010000102.1:0-50052 GCA_034698165.1 Punctoribates punctum
CCCCCCCCCCCCCCCCCCAAAAAGTAAAACTTTGTGTCCAGGATGTGCCAAATCCATGAGTGCCCATCACTTGAGGTACTTTCATATCCGCGATTAGAACGATATTCTCTACAATGCATTCAAAGGCAAAGAAGTCGACTAATTCTCGTCAATTTTGATTTAAAGTCTCTTAAACTCAATTTGTTTCACCTTGCTTGTTTTAACATTGATTCAGATTATTCGAAAGTTTATAGAAACTAAGAAAAGTACCTTGTTGCTACCTTATTGATCACATTTACCTCATTATAACTGCTTTTTAACAGATTTAGGACAGATTAAAATCCAGTCATATTTATTACTAATTAATTAATTAAATGAATTTCTTTAATAATAATAATAAATATGCAAATTATGCGGATTATGCCAATTGTGCCAATTGTGCCAATTGTGCCAATTGTGCCAATTGTGCCTGGTTAATTTATGTAAGACAGCAATGAGTAGCTATGAGTGCAGAAGTGGTGTAATCTATGGTCTGTTAACTGAAAGGCCAGTGTTTAGAGAATTCCTCCCATTTGTGTGAAATAATGTCGAATCAAACTAATAGTGAACTGAATTTGTTTTTAACACAAATTCCGTTTTCCGTCAAATCTCTCTCAAAGTTATTGCAATCGATATCCGATTCGGAGTTCAAACAGATTTGTCTTTTGTCTAAACAATACTTAGAGGAGAGAAGTATTTCAAAGAAGTCTTATTTGTCTTTAAAACAAACCGTCATTTCTTCAAATCAGTTGGACTCCAATTCTTTGGATGTCGTTCTTAATGGAGTTCTATGTCTGGCCATTAATTGTCAGCCACTCATACATACCACTGATTCGCAGACAATCCAAAGAGATTTGATTCAAAGAATTAATTTGGACCCGAAATCGGCGAAAATCTTTTTGAGTCAAGTATTTGAGAGGAATGCCATCGAAAAGGGTTTGTCTCAAAGACAAAGACATTCGTATTCTCTGCGGTCTATTCGGTGGCGAATCGATGTCTCCATTTCTAATGCAATGCTCTCAAGAATTATGGAACCGTTGATTGTCTTTGAATTGGTTTTAATAATTAATAACAGCATTAAATCGAATCAATATTTAGAGAAAACGATAGTATTTGAGACAAAAATCAGTGAATTTCATAGAATCCGATTAATTGTCTCCAATCTTATCAAACAATTAAATCGAATTCAAAACAAAATCAATTAAAATATTTTTTATTAAAAACTATTTCCGAAATATATTAAATTAAAATCAATTTATAATTAAATGTTTTGATTAAATTATTTCTTAATTGAAGTCAATATTTTTTAAATTGAGAGACAATAGAAGAGAGAGACAGACATCCGTTGTCTCATCGATGGTTCAAAGTTGTCGTAAGTTGTCCAGGTACACAAATCTTCCAAAACCTTTAAATTTTGAGCGAGAACTCAATTTTATGGAGTTTTGATAAGAGATTTTTCATTAAAAATCTGTTGAGATAAGTCCGTAAAAAGAGCAAGAATCGAAATCTCAAATTGAACATGCTTACCGCTTACCATGAGATTTCGGTTCTCCCTCTAGAAATTCATTGTTGTAGAAGATTTGTGTACCTGGACACTTTTGCTTTAACTATAAAATGTCAATAATTTATATGATTTTTGTTTCTGTAAAACATTGAGTCATTGAGTCATTCACTTCACTAAAGAATCTAATTTTCAGATCTTTTGATTGTTTAAGACGTGAGAAAAACAAATAACGAATGCAATCAAATGAGTATTTAATCAAAATCTTTTCAATTGTCAGAAAATTGTCAATATTTAAGTGATCTGAAGGCCTGACATCATATTCTTTACAAATTATTATTTTTTGAGATAATTTCACTAAAACTTTCGCAAAAAAAATTGGAAATAAAGTAAACTTCATTCAGTGTTATGACGACCAAGAATTGTCAGAATATTGTGAACTTCTCTGGGCTGTTGGGCACTGTTGGACAGTCGGATTCATAGACTACAAGAGTTTATATGACAATAAAGAAAAACTAGAGTTTTATGGCTTTATTTTGAGGCATTTCCGGCTTAACTGCCATTTATTGCATTCGACATAATTACAGAATTAATATTTAAATGACTTTTTATGATATAATAATTGTTTGCTTTCATTACAGATGTTTTGTAGCGAATGTTTGCATATATTGTCAGATATTAGATATTGTCTGCAATCCTAATATCGAGTAAATATTGAAATCAGTTTTGACTACACTTACAGTGAGTTACAAATCAGAAGACAAACAACAAATTCGTTCAAAACTCTGATTACAAGAAGTTATTCACAATTCGCTCAACACTTGAATTATAGTAATTCTTGTTTGCGATGCGAAACAAATAAAACCAAATCAATAATTAGTCGCATATATTATACCTGTTCTACAAATTAGAGACCAAATTGAAAGCCGAAAATAGTTAGAAATAGACTTCAAACAAATTAGTATATTTGCGTTCAAGAGTTGCAAGTTTAGTCAACAACTCAGTGGTCTTCTGCTTACATAACATTAATTTTTGTTCTGTTGAGAGCACTTCAATAAGTTGGAACAAATTGATCTTGCACTTTATATGATCAACATAATTAATTATATTAAGAAACTACTAAAACTTATTTTAAGTAGCGTTACGAAAGGATCATGGTGAATTTAAGAATTACCAAATGCCAAACTTTTGTAGAGAATCGCTCACAAAGTATTTTAAAGTATTTGATTGATTCGGTTATTAATCTTTATTAAGGTTTAAGATTAAAAACTTTGAGTCAATTGAATTGATTCAATATATTTGAATAAATTTGTGGAAAAGGTCTGAAAATAGAGAACTTTTCAATTTATAACTCGAACTTTGATTTTGAACCAAATCTGTCAAAATATTGTTTAATATTGCAATCATTTGATAGCATTTATTCAATGCATCTCTCATTGAGTGCACCACTACTTCACTCAACAATTCTCTCTCTCTTCAGTATATCTACTCTAAGGTTGAAAAGGGATTAAAGAATTAAAGAATTTTGTGATGGAGTGGTGTTCCCCCAGATTTACGTTTTGTCGATATATTTGAATCGATTTCCGGTAAATTGTCATTCAATCGATTCGCTATACATTTGATTAATCGTTTCAATCAAAGTATTTAGCAATTTATTTGAATAACTGTTCTTTCAATAAATATTATTTCATTCGTTTCACCTGTTTTTCAACATTTTGTTTATCTAAGAAATTAAATAATATTTCAAATAAAAAATCTTTAAAATCTCAACTTATATGAAAGGCATTTAAAAGTCGTCACAGCGAATCTAGTTCTATTTGAGCAAGAACATATTATTCAAAATATAGGCACAAAATTAGGCTAATAATCAGATTATTTGCAATACATATACAATATATGAATATATGATATATTTATAGTTATTTGCAATAAAACTATTGTCACCTCTTCGGTCGATATTCTAAAAAATGCTTTTAATAGATATTGGGATTTGTTTTTTAAAAATCGTGTTTTCGGCTTATTTTCCGAATAAATTGCAAATAAATCTACTTTGAGTTACAATCACTTGTTTATTATTTATGTAAACTGACCAGGTGCAAACTATCTCCACTAGCTATCGGTACCAGTTTTTCAAAAATGACAAATGCGCTCCCCACCCCTCTCTCTCTCTCTCTCTCTCTCTCTCTCTCCCCACTTAAGTATAATTTGAGATGATTTCGAGCAATAATTGGGTTTAGGATAACCTGGAGGTGAAAGATGTTATCAACACTACCAACACTCCCAACGCGTTCTCATAATTATTGGTTAGTTTTTGTATGAAATTTGTTAAAAGTAACGCATTTGGAGCTGAAAACGAGTCGGGTTTGGCAGTCGTTTGGCAGTCAGACGAACACCAGTTAACTGATGGCTATTTTGATTATCTGCTAATAATTGGTTTGAATCTCCAAAGACTTGATACCGAAGCTGAGCTAAACTCAGTTTATTTGCAGGTGGTTTACAAACTTCAGCAAAAAGTGCTTATTTGTTGAAAAATGTGGCGATTATTACACAAAACAAGTATTTATGTGTATTTATGACTACCTATTAAAATGTCTGAGATTTCAATCAGAAACTAATTCACTCTAATCTGAAATTCGTTCCTAATTTACATCATTTTCTGGGAGGAAATCCATTCAAAACAAATAACTCAAAAGTTTGTTCTTCTAAGTAGTTTCAAATGACTTATACAAAATTTTTGAATCGAATTATGTTCATGGTCATATTCACTATCTTATTCAATTGAATATATATTTCAAATTCTAATAAACTAATAGAATATGAAAATAATCGATTAAATCACAAGATTTTTTTTTTTAAATTTATATGCCTTGTACTTTGTAGATATGGTTTAGAACAAGGTAATTGTTTGAATTTTCTCAAATTTTTAAAACTCAGATTTAATTGATTTGGTAAACAAGGCTTTGACTTAATCCTTGAACACTTGGAAGCATTGGTTACCAGAGATACCGATTACAAGAATTTGATTGTTTTCCAAATAATTGTTTTCAACTATGAATTGAAAATTAGTATTATTTATATTTTAATATATTTTTTAATTAAAAAATGAATTTCAAAGCATTATTTGAGAGGAAATCCATTGTCATCGATGACTTTATTTTTCGTCTTCACTATAGGACCACAGTTTGGATATTAATATTTTGCGCACTTATTGTGATATTTCGTGAATATAACAGCGATTCAATCGATTGTATTACAGAAAATCAAGAAAAATATTCTACAGATTTGGTGAATACATTCTGTTGGACACAACAATCGATGGAAGTGATCGACAGAGTGGTGGTCAGCGACAACCGACAATCAATAAGGGAGAGCTCAGTGTCCAAGTTTATCAATAGCTTGCATTGGATGGGATTTCTCTTTGGAATGCAGTCCATTTCATTTGCTTTGCCACACATTTTGTGGTCAACTCTTGAGAAAAATAAAATCAAATGTTTATTAAATAGTTTGAATGATCCGAAAACAGGAGAAGAGAAACGAGAGCTTCAAATCAAATCAATTATCACATATTTAGTGAAAAATTTGGGAAATCATAAACTCTATGCCTTTGAATATTTGTCGACCAAATTGTTTTGTTTTATTAATTTAATAATTCAAATAATAATCGACGACAAGTTTCTCAGCGGACAGTTCACAGGTCTGGGCTTCTACTTAATGAGTGATCAGAAAACATGGATCAATTCAAAAGTTTTTCCTCGATCTGTGATTTGTCCTATTCATCGATATTCGGTGAATGAGAGCGGAATCACTCAGAATATATCCAATCATATAATATGTTTGCTTCCAATCAATTTGTTTATCGAAAAAATATTTTTATTTCTTTGGTTTTGGTATTTATTTCTAATGATTTTAACGATATTCGACTTAATTTGTTATTTAACTTATTTGTTGTCCATTAAACTCCGATATTACTGTCTATTGAGTGAATCCCATGTCTGTGATGGGGAGCAGTTGAGTCTGACATTAAGCCGATCCTCTTTCGGTGATTGGCTTTTACTCAGAAACCTATTGCAAAACCTAAGCCCTCAAGACTTCACTCAAATAATCGCTAAGTTTTCCAAAAAATATTCAAATGAATCAATAATTTCAGAAATTGATGTTTAAATTATTGTTAAACAAAATAATTCTCTTTTACAAAGATATAAGTTATATGTATAAGTTGCTCAATAACACCTTGCTCATATTGTACCTAACTTTAGTAATATTTCTTATTTGAGTAAATCTTAAAAATGAGTTACTTTTCACCGAAATTGTCTTTGACTGCCATTGAAAGGAAGAATATCTGCGTTTACATCATTTTTAACGATAGTTTAGAAAGAATTAAGAATAAATGAAATGATCATGCTCACTTTGATGATAACATATTTAGCGAAAAGAGATGGCATTGGAGTCGATGTGTGTGTTGTCTGTCATCAAAGTGTTGATGTCTTAGGGATGCAATGGTTGACGACGTGGCGTAACATCGCTTCCAATTAGTTCTCTTTAATCGATATAATCCATAATAAAAGAGATAACAAACCTTTTAAAATACAAATCAATTCCTTATACTTCGGATCTGAAGACAAATCTAAGCAGAAGTGAAGACATGTATCACAACAAACGCGATAAGAAGGACGAGGAGGACGTGTCCGGCAATCCGTTCGCCAAAGTCCAGAAGACCAGTGCCTTACAGGAGGCCCGGGTTTTCAATGAGACGCCGGTCAACGCCCGTAAATGTGCTCTCATTCTGACCAAAATACTTTATTTGATAAACTCAGGCGAAACCCTGTCCACAATGGAGGCGACCGACGCCTTCTTCAATATGACTAAACTGTTCCAATCGAAAGACACAACTCTTCGAAGACTTGTTTACATCGGTATTAAAGAGTTATCAAAGTTAGCAGAAAATGTTTACGTCGTGACCAGCAGTTTGACCACTGATATGAACGCAAAGGACGACCAGTGCCGGCCCGCAGCCATGCGAGCCCTCTGTCAGATCACTGACGCCACCACTTTTCAGGTGATTATCACTTAATTGGTTTAAACCATTTTTAACTGTTTTTATTGATTACTATTAATAGTCTATTAGAATAAATGATAATTTAATTAGAATTAGAATAACAAGTGTTTAAACATTGATTGACCTTTGATTGACCATGGTCAATGGTCAATGCTTTTAATATATGTAGGGAATCGAGAGGTATATGAAACAAGCGATAGTGGACAGAAACCCGTCGGTGGCTTCGGCCGCTTTGGTCTCATCATTACATTTGACAAAAACTATTGCCGACGGAGTAAAGCGATGGGTGAATGAGGCGCAGGAAGCGGTCAATTCGGACAACATTATGGTTCAAAACCACGCTTTGGGTCTTTTATACCACATCAGGAAAAACGACAGATTGGCGGTCACTAAACTGGTGACCAAATTCGTGCGATCGGGTCTCAAATCTCCGTATGCTTTATGTCTTTTGATACGAATCGCCAGCAAATTGATCGAAGAAGAAGACAGTGGACCCGACAGTCCATACTTTGAGTTTATTGAGTCCTGTTTACGGCATAAGTCAGAAATGGTTGTCTACGAGGCGGCCAATGCTATAGTGAACCTCCAGTGCACTTCTCAACGCGAACTGAATCCCGCGGTTTCTGTTCTGCAGCTCTTCTTATCGTCTCCGAAACCAACGCTTCGTTTCGCTGCCGTTCGGACTCTAAATAAAGTAGCGATGAGTCATCCGAATGCTGTAATGGCCTGTAATGTCGACTTAGAGAACCTGATCACTGACACCAACCGATCGATAGCCACTCTGGCCATCACTACACTTCTCAAGACTGGAAATGAGAGTTCTGTCGAAAGACTTATGAAACAAATCGCGTCGTTTATGTCAGAAATATCCGACGAATTCAAGATAGTTGTTGTCGGAGCCACCCGTCAGTTATGTCAGAAGTTTCCGCGAAAACACAACGTTATGATGACATTCCTCTCCACTATGTTGAGGGAAGAGGGAGGCTATGAGTACAAGAAGTCAATCGTTGATACAATCATTTCTATTATTGAGGACAACCCGGAAGCAAAAGAGGCCGGTTTGGCGCACTTGTGTGAGTTCATAGAAGACTGCGAACACACAGCACTGGCCGTCAGAATCCTTCACCTTTTGGGGAAAGAGGGGACTCGCACTTCAAACCCATCGAAATATATTCGTTTTATTTATAACCGACTAATCTTAGAGAACGCACAGATCAGAGCCGCAGCCGTGTCTTCTTTGGCAAAATTTGGTGCGCATTGCGATGATCTGTTGCCACAAATATTAGTGCTGTTGGACAGGTCTACCTTAGATACTGACGATGAAGTGCGGGACCGCTCCACATATTATCTCAATATACTGAAGGAAAAACAAAAGTCTTTGTATCTCTCGTTTATCATTAATCCGCTTCAGGTCTCGATTGTGGGCTTAGAAAAGGCTCTGCAGTCATACCTGAGCGACACATCAGAAGTGCCGTTCGATATCAAATCAGTCCCGCTCTCGACGACTCCACTTATGAGCGAAGAATTAGCCAAAAAGACAAACAATGTTTCCAATAATGTAATTAATCAAACGAAAGCTCCGGGAGAGAGGATTGCGGCCACTCGTCAGGACATATACGCCGAACAATTGACTGCAATTCCAGAACTAAGTTCACTGAAATTGGGTCCTATCCTCAAGTCTTCACTTCCTATAGAATTGACGGAATCGGAGACAGAATATGTGGTTCAGTGTATTAAACATATATTCAAAGATCATATCGTATTTCAGTTCGACTGCACGAACACTCTTAACGACCAAATCCTAGAAAACGTCAACATTTCTCTTCAGGTATGTCCCAAATGTTTCCTCAAATGTAGACATGTTTTCCAATTTGTGGCTTATTTTGGTTCAGGTGCCGGAAGGCTTCGAAACAGTCACTGTAGTCGAGTGTCCGAAACTTGTTTACAACATTCCCGGAACCACTTATGTCTGCCTCGCCTTAGAAACAGATGACTTTAACCTATTTTCCGCGTCTTTCACAAACGTTACCCTCAAATATATCGTCAAAGACTGTGACCCTAACACAGGACAGATACTCGATGAGGACGGGTAGGGCTCAACTCTAAGTCAGTTTTTCTAAAACGTATTTTGTTTAGATATCCGGATGAATATGTTTTAGAAGACGTGGACCTCTTAGTCGCTGATTATATGCAGCGAATAATGAAACCCAATTTTATGACCGCTTGGGATGAGATGAATGGCGACTGTGAGGTCGAGGAGACCTACGCTCTGTCCAACTTCAAGACAATCGAAGAGGCCATCAAAAGCATCGTTACGTTTATGGGAATGCAGGCCTGCGATCGCTCCGACAAAGTCCCAGAAGGCAAGAGCTCTCATACCGTTTATTTGGCCGGAATTTTCCGGGGCTCTGATGAAGTGCTGGTTAGGGCTAAGTTAGCCCTCTCCACCAACACCGAAGGGGTAACTATGAAGTTGACTGTCCGCTCGCAGAACACAGAAGTCGCGCAATTCATTGCTTCTGCTATCGTCTGATCGAATCAATTATTGGCCGCCAAAGGATCGGAAGTCGACTCAGCGCTCATTCTTATCGAAGATTATGTCATCCATTGATTGGAAGAGCAAAGCATTCACTTAAACATTACTCTGATTTACGTAAACCACAGTTTAGTTAAACGATATGTGATTAAAGTTTTGTCGATTTTATGTTTTTAATTAATAAAACATTTATTTATACGAAAAATATTCTTTAAAAAGCGTTTATTGAGAAAACAATTTCATCGAAATTAAATTTCTTCCGTCCAATCGATGGGCTCTTCTATTATTCCGATCGATAGGTCCTCTTCTGCTTCGGAGCAAACGTTTTATAAGAATTGGTAAACGATTTGAATAAGAATTAGCAACAAATGAGCAACAAATGAGCAAGCTCACATCAATCAGGGATCAAAAAATGTTTATGAATAAAGAGCTGTTCTCCCAATCATTGCAAATATTATCTGAAAGAACAATAATTACCGGTTTCTGTGGTTTCGTCCAATTCTTGGTCATCTAAATTGATGTAATTGCGGGACAGACTCTCCGTAACCACATTCGAGTCGTTATCCTCGGAATTGGAGTCATTTGAAATCGAAAGAGTGGTCGCACTGGATATGAGTTGAGGAGAAGGGGATCTGCTCTCCGCTATGTCTTCGACAGCATTCGAATACTGGAAATTATTTAAGTTAGACATCAACGGGCGGTGCGGCGAATGGGAAGGAGTGGCCACACGTATGGTTGTCGTTCTTCTCTTGAATACAGGCTCTTCATTGCGAAGTCGAGAGTTTCCAGTAATTAGTGAAGAACTCGAGGGCTCATCCATTGCAGAGTAGGGTTGCAAAGGAGTGATCAGAACAAACGGATTGGGAACGCGACCACTTCTTTCGCTTGTCTTATGGCTAGAAATGGAGGACACGGATGCGCTACTCGTCTGAGACACTGAAGGACCGGCACTGATGACAGTCAACTGTTTTTCAGCCAAAAGACGTTTTACATCGTTTTGGAGATTATTTATTGAGTTTTTCAAATATTTGTTTTCATTTCTCAAAGAATTCAAATCGAAGCGAAATTTTGCAAAATTTTGTTCGTTTTTCTTATTTTCTTCGGATATAAATTTGCGCAAAGATTTCACACAACTGTGACTCTGGAGGTCTGCCTTCTTCAGAGTGAAACCACAGCCGGACACACATTCGACCGGCTTTTCCGGATTGAAATCACAGACAGAGACATGAGATCTGAGAGATTCCAAATCAGACAACTCTTGGCAACCGAAGGACACAAAATCACATTTGATCTGCAATTTGTCCAAAATATTTCTCATAAAACGTGGAATCGGTTTAAGAATATTTGAATTCAAAGGTTGTCTGTCATTTGGACACAGATTTCTTCGTGAAAGCCATTGATTTATGCAAACTATTGAATCAAACAAATGAATTAATGCCTGAATTTGTGGACTGAAAGACAAACCCCTGCAAAATGCGTGTTCACAAGTGGGGGCCCAAACCCCCTCTTCTAGAACTCCTTTACAGATATTGCAAATTAAGTCTTCATTAATGTCATTAGAATTGAGGAAACGGTTGACATCAAAACCCATTTTAATTGCGAAGACTTATTAGAAACGGATTAAAACCTTTAGTTGAATAATAGACACAATTTTGTGGCCAAAAGACATACAAAAGACATATTTGTTTACATAGTTTTGTCGTCCAATCAATACGTTTAGAGTTTCAACAAATTTATTCAAAAAAGTTTTTATGAAAAATAAAATAATTTTTATTATGAAAATCGCATAAAATTATTAAATAAAAGAAACTCTGAATTACTTAATATTTAAAATAACAGATTATTTAAGGAGTTTAGAGACATACGGACCGTCCAATTGGTAGCCAAGTTTGCGGTAATAGTTGCGGGTACCCACACCTTAAATACAATTAAATACAATTAAATACAATCAGTTATTAAATTCATGTAATCAGAACCAACAGAAGCCAAAAGTCATTTATTACAAAAATTAAGACTAAATACTCTTAATACTGGAGTTTTCTAAAAGTTGGTTAATATAGAAGTCATAAAAGATGATCGACTATTACTTGCAAGATAACTTCACACTAACACACACTCAGACACATTCCAAGAGGTTATAAAATTTTGCCTCAAATGGCATTTGATATAAGCCTTAATTGAAAATTAAGCAAAAACTGCAAAATTAATAAAATACCTGAAATAACGACAATTTTGTGTGAATTGTGTTCTTCTCTGGCGATACGCTCCGCCTCTTCCATGAGAAGCGTTCCAAAGCCCTGGTGTTGAAACTTTGTCGGGTCTTTAGACGAAACGGGAACTACACTTCCATATACATGCAATTCACGGATAATTGAAACCTTTCCCTTTAGTTCGGGTCTAAATGTTTGTGGCGAACACTTTCTTAACCTCAAGAGACCGATAAGAATGTCCTGTTCCACGTCTTCGTAAGAGAGGAATGTCTCCCACCCGCCATTGGCCACATAGTCCCGTCTAATGAGCTCCACTTCGTCCGGTTTTATTTTGTGGTGTATTTCCTGAATACCGACCTCTCGAGTGCGGACATCTCGACAACGAGTGCCGAAATCATTCATTCTGTTCAGCGCTAATTCTCTGATATTTCCGTGTTCTACACCTGAGGTCACTAAAGGCATGGGTATATCCCTTTGAACTCTATAAACTCGAGTCCAGGGCGGGACCAGAGCAAGAATTTGTGCCAAAAGATCGACCAAAACAGAGGGCGGATAACTTCGATATCTCCCGTTTTTCCAGAGCTCGTAAAGACCGGTTCCCCTAATGACAAGAGTTGGATAAATTTTGAGTCCATCGGCGCGAAAATCCGGATTTTCAAAGAACTCTATGAATTGGTTGATATCTCTTTCGAGGTCAACATTAGGTAAGTTAGGCATCAAATGCGCCACAACTTTGAAGCCGCAGTCTTTGGCCAATTGGAACGACTCAGTGACTGCTTTGACGGTATGGCCGCGATTGGTGTCACGAGCGATGTCCTCGTGTACTGACTGAACCCCGATTTCTAGTCGAGTGCAGCCATAGTTCAACATATCTCCCAAATGACGTTTCAGGCAATAGTCGGGTCGGGTCTCGATTGTGATTCCAATACATTTTGTGCGACTCTTCTCACTAAAAAGTATGGCCTCTTCTACTGAAGAACTACAGTGACCGGAGAGGGCGTCGTGAAGGTTACGAATGAAGTAATCTCTGTATTCAGCGCTGAGAGACATAAAGGTTCCGCCCATTACTATGAACTCGACTTTGTCCACATTGTGTCCCAATTGTCTCAACTGTTCGACTCTGTTTCGAGTTTGAAGATATGGATTATAATGGGATCTAATGGCCCGCATAGAAGTCGGCTCATAACCAGTATATGATTGGGTGGAGTACTCGAAATCACTGTCGGGACCGCCCGGACAGTAGACCTTCCAATTGATTTAAAAATTAATTGCGAACAAAAACATTAGAAATTATTTACACATATATTTCCGGTCATATTAATGTGTGGACAGCGATGGGGTTTACACATTACGGCCACCACTGCTATACCACTCGCCGTACGAATCGGTTTGGCTTTTAGTTTGGGAAGAAGTAGTGGTTTCTGTTCGGGAGATATACACGATATTATGTCCACTAATCGGGGCTGAGATTGTAGGCCATATTTCTGAGATATTTCACACTTCAGTTTTGTGAGGTTCATGTCCTGACCCTCTGCCACACCTTTGAGCAGAGCTTTAATTATGTCCTGAATTGTCATTAATTTCAATTCAGATTCACTGAAATCATTGTCTGAAAAATTGGGTGAATATTATTAAATCAATTTATTTATAATTAAAGGAACCAAAAAGTCTTACATTTCTTTCTGTTTCTGTTTTTCCCCATTATTTCAATGATTCAAAAGATTCGTTAAATTATTATTATTTTCTAAATTTAATTGAAATGTGAGTCAAATTCGTTGACTTTTGTGGTAAACAATATCTCAACGAAATAGTAAACAGAAACACGTGTTTGCCTTTTAATACCACAACAATGTTATGGAGTGAGAGATGTCTCACACATTACTCCAGACATGGCTTCGGGTCTTCACTTGTTTTCGATGCGATTTTACAAATTATTAACATTTTTCAACTTTTGATGAAAAATTTGTTATTCTTTGTCGTGAATTAAAACGCTTTTAGTTAAAAATATAATAACTGTAGAGAAGTGTTTAGAAAAGATCGAAGAATTGACAATCTTTGGGACCAATTATGTTGAGGTAATGTTGAGATTATAACTCAAACTCAAAACCTAACTTTAAAGTTGTTTTTATAACAAAACTTCTTTAGTCTTATTAGAACCCAATATACGATGAGACAAAAGATGACAATATTCTCGACTCATATTGTTATGAGACATGGATTCACTCGAAGAGAGTCACACACAAGACCTTTGAGTAAATTAATTAAAGAAAAATATTTAAAAGAAAAAGAGTTGAAATTGGAGTCAAAATTGATTTCAATTAAAGAGTTTGTGTTAAAAGAAAACAATGAAAGCGAAGGAAATATCGATTGGAAGAGAATTGTCTTAGAATTGGCGAATCAGAACCTCGTGAATAAAATGAACTTTGAAGTCGACCTCATGTCTGCCTTTTTGCTGAACAACGAAACCGATTCACAAATCGATAAAAGACTCTTCGAATCGATTAATAAGTTTATAAAAAGTGTTCCCAATATAGTGAACAACAAAATCGCTGCCTCTCGTTATTACTACTTTATTAGTCATTTCCATCAATACATCGAAGAGTCGGACATCCAAATGATTCGCCAAACAACTGACCGATTGGTTGAGGAATATATGAAGAATAGACTGACTGATGATGTCCTCCACAACCTTCTAATAGGTTTATCCAAATCCTCAAAAAACAATTGTTTGCATTCAATTAAACTTTTGGGTGAAATACAAAAATTGAGGACAAAATCGGTAACAGAAACCGATTTTCTACTGATTATGAAAATAATTGAATCCGCGCTCACTTTCAAACTGATTGATCCGACTTTAGATTTGATTGAAAAGTTCAACATAAGAATAAGTTCACCAAGTTTGATTTCTAAATTAGTTCAAACATCGAGTGAATTCAATCCAAGAGATGACCAAACGATGAAATTATTGCGAAATCTGAGCAAATGTTTAACTGTTTTCGATTCAAATTTGAAATCAAATTTCGAAAAAATCCTTAGAAATAATTCCTTTAAAATTAATGATACTTTTGTCGCACAAAATGGTTTTTGTCTTAAGTGTGAACAAAGATTAGGAACGGTCTCTACTGAAGAACAAAACACTTTAATGAAAGACTTTTATTCGGTTATATTCAACAAAAAAAATGATTTGCTCTTAAAGTCATTTCCCGAATACGAAATACAATTAAAACTTTTCGGCAAATTTATTAATAATATAACTCGAAGACAACCCTTGGATTTAGTTATCGACAGTTTGAATGTCGCCTTTTATATAAACCCAATTGTTATCGAAGACAAAAAGAATTTGAGAAAATTCATCCAAAAATATCCGATCGCAGCCATCGATGAAAATATTGTCGAAACGCTTATAAAAAATAATATCGAAAAATATGAAAACGTCTTAATTGTGGGCAGAAATCATATGAAGAAATGGAAGCGTTTGAACAAATTGTTGGACATTCATAGAGACAAGATTTCAGTGTTTTATGCAATGAATAAAACTCAAGACGATTGCTATATATTGTACGCAACCCTTAAGAACTCAAATACTTATCTCATTTCAAATGATTTCTATCGAGACTTTATCTCCAAAATGTCCCAAAAGGGAAACCTTTTCGAGCGATGGCTGAAAACACATCAAATTTTTACTTCAAAGACCAAAGAATTTGTATTTCCGGATCAGTTCGACCATAAGATTCATATTTCAAACGACAACAAAACGATTCACATCCCTTTCCAGTCCAATGAGAGCTCACGAATGAATTGGATTTGTTGTCAGAAAATGAAATAATAGGAAATCTGTTAATTCGTTTACCGAAAGGAATGTCTTATGGGATTCATTCAAAAGTTTAAAATAAAAAAAAAACATTTATTCGATAAAATTCGAGGACTTATTGTCTTATTTTAGAGACAGCTATAGATTATTATCGGGAACCGGTGGAGAAGAGGGCCAACAGAGCGCCCGAACCGACCAACGATACCAAGTAGTTGACGGTCGGACTGAATGAACGCAAGATATAAAATGAAAGGAAGACGACGAGAGCCAAGAATAAAGCGTTGTTGTAGAAGATGGCGAAAGTGGTGGCCTCATAGTCGGCCACTTCGTTCTTCTTCCAGAGGACTCTCTCGTCTTTTTCCTTTTTAGTCATTTTCTTGTCGTCTGCGATGCCTTTCATCACTTCCTTAGCGACGGCTTCTTCTCGTTTTTGTGCGACTTTGTGTTTGAGGACAAACTTCACGTTTTTGTAGGCAAAGGCCACGAGCCATGTGCTCACCACCGACACCAACACGAAGAGGACCGCCGACTGATACAAATCCATTTGATGGATGCGCCAAAACAGCCCTTCAATGTGTCCAAAGAGTTACACATTTTAATGATTAAAACAGATTTCAGTGATTTCTTACAAATAGGAATCGCAGACACTATGAAAGCGTTGCCGTAAAAAAGTGCCGAAGACTTTGTCGACACATTTCTACTGAAGTCTTGTAGAAGAAGTTCTTCTTCCCGAGTCAATGCCTTCTTTCCGACAGCCATTCCTTTGAATATGTGATTAAATTAGCGAAAAATATTGATTTGAATCAACAAAATTCAAACATTCAATAAATTGTATGTTTCGGACACGCAATCAATTCACGCAAATCCAAGTCATCTCATTAATAACGTCCGCGAAAAATACTCCCTTTTTGTCATTTTCTCTGATTTTTGATTAGAAAACAAATCATTGAATTTTGTATTAATTGACGTAATCTTTGTGAACAACATTTTAAAGGTTACGAGACTTACGTTTTCGGGTAATATAGTGTTTGATTCATCGGTTAAACTGTTATTATTTGTTTTAATTTAATTTAAAATCAATTATTGAGAAATTGATTCTTTGTTTTCCAATTATTTTCTAATAATCTGTGTTTCTCTTCATATTTGACAGATATATAAATCTATAAAAAATGATAAATTATTGACCGAAAGTTTATGAGTCGGCACTTGTTTATCAGTTTATGATATTTGTCTTCAAAACCGATTAATTGAAACTAAAGTCAAATCAATTGTTTAATCAATAATTAATATATTAATTATATTTAAAATCAATTGAAAGTTAATTAAGTGTCGGATAATGGCATCGATTCTGAACAGAAGTACAAAACAATTGGTTTTGTATAAACCGATGGCATTCAGAGTGGGTTTTATTTAAATAAATTTATTGATTTTTACCGAATAAATGAATTAATTTTAGGTCAGATTCGCACAAACGGCGACACAAACCAAACCAGAAGACAAACTGAAGAAGTTTTCCGTATATCGATGGGTAAGTCATTCTCAATTATTTACTAGTATCAAATTTATTTTGTTTTATTTTATTATTTTTATTTTTGCTTGCTCACAAATATTTTTTAATGAAATTAACTTATTATTGAAATTATGTTTTGATTTTTGACAAATATTTCAAAACTAATTTAATGATGAATTTAAATATAGAGTATCCATAGAGAAGTGATTTTCTCATATAATTGATATTTTAAGTCGAGTTTTATTAATAAAATTTGATAATTAAATGAATGATAGGATCCGGAGAAGCCTTCAGTGAAACCCCGTTTGCAAACATATGAAGTCGATCTCAATTCGTAAGAAAAGGTATTCTCTGAAGAGTCCTCTCAATCGATATATATTTGCCAACAGATGCGGTCCTATGGTTTTGGACGCATTGATCAAAATCAAGAACGAGATGGACCCGACTCTTACTTTCCGGCGGTCGTGTCGGGAAGGCATATGTGGCTCCTGTGCGATGAACATCGGAGGCACCAACACTTTGGCCTGTATTTGCAAAATCGATGACAACACCAGCAATACGACCAAAATCTATCCTTTGCCTCATCTCTATGTAGTCAAAGATTTGGTTCCAGTAAGGGATCCAAAGAGTAGTTCCTTCACTCAGTTTATAATTCCATTGTTTTTAGGATTTAAACAACTTTTACGAACAGTACCGCTCTATTCAGCCGTGGCTTCAACGCAAAGACGAGACAAAAGAAGGCCTCAAACAAAACCTCCAGAGTATTAAAGACAGAGAAAAATTGGACGGACTTTACGAATGTATTCTGTGTGCCTGTTGTTCCACTTCCTGTCCCAGTTATTGGTGGAACAGTGATCGATATTTGGGACCGGCAGCTCTCATGCAGGCCTACAGATGGGTTATTGACTCACGAGATCAACAGACAGAGAACCGCTTGGATCGGCTCAAAGATCCGTTTTCACTGTACAGATGCCATACTATAATGAACTGCACGCGCACCTGCCCTAAACATCTTAACCCCGGCAAAGCTATCGGTGAGTTAAAGAAATTGGTCTCAGGTTGGGCTCAAAAGGATAAACCAGATATGAGTGGTCAGGTCTGATGCCATCCCTTCAATCGAATTATGAATTTGAATAATAACGTAATCAGTGCTTAAAATACAGAAATAAATGTAATATTTATTCGCTTAGAAAACAATTCTTTTGTTTTAAACTTATTTTAATTTAATTCAGAATTCGGTTACGAAACCCATTAAAGAATTTTGTTTTAAAAAAGATAAAAATCTGAATTTAGAGGACAGGAGTGTATGAGTTGTATGAAGTGATTCGATTTGTTGAGCAGTGATTCCCTTGAAATTAATCGAATCGGTTCCAACACTCAATCCCTCCAAACACCGAATAATGGAAGAGCTTTGGCCACAAAGAACTGAATTGAATAGAATTTCGGTCCTTAAGTAAAGACTATTCAACGAAACGAAGAGTTTCGGGAGTTTCCAAATACTGAGAGTCACTAAATTCTGGATTTCCAGAACTGATGACTCGTTCAACAAATGGTCACAATCTTTAACCAACTTTTCTAAACTTTTTTCACTTATTTTAGTCGAATGTTTTGTTATCACATTTTTGAGACATTCATTAAACTTAAACATTTGAAAGAGAGGTTCAGCGAAAACATTCTTCTCTTCCTTTTCAAACAGGACTTGAGAGTCCCGGCGGTGACTATCCATCAATTGAGACAATGTTAGCCCCGATTCTAATTTACAGAATAAATAATTAGTGACTTCTTGTGGACTAATTGTCGGCTTTTCTATCAACCAATTTAAGAGATAATCGACGGAAACATTGAAATTAATTAAATTGTTTTCATTTGAATGAATTAATTTCGTTGTTATTCTTTCGGCTTCGGTTCTAACGGTTCTGTCCTCGTCTTCCAAAATGACTAATAGGATGTCAACAAATTTGAAGACATTTTCTGAAGAATTCAATTCGACGACAATTTCTTCAAATCTTGAGTTCAAACAATTAGTCGCAAAAAGTCTTATGTCATCGCTTTTAATGAATTCGACGTCTGAGCGAATTTTGTCTAAAAATTGGCTTAAATTTGTTTCACATTTTGTATCTAGTACAAAATTTTGGCCCATTTCCAACTCTTGGCCACAAATGTCGATATTAAGAGGAATTCCAACAAATATTTGTTGGAAAACATCGTTCAAAATATAACAATTTTGGCGCTCATTAATGAATTTGTTGAAAACTTCTGAGAATTGATCTTTGATTCGGTGATAATCGGAGTCTTTGTTTTGTTGCTTTAATTCCAACAAATGATTCACTGAAAGCATTAAACCGTGGATTGAATTACAGCTAAGATTTTGTTGAGAACTCAAATCAAATAACAATTTTTCCAACTGATTGATAGGCAGTAAACAACTCAAAGCCTTTGCGGACAACATTCGTATTTTCCATATTTTATTACTCAAGAGTTTAATTAAATAACTCAAGACTTGTCGATCACTATAAGGCTCTCCCAAACATATTGGAGAAAATGATGCAAATAATGAAAGGACGGGAACTAATTCCGTACAAAAAAATCCATTTTCCAGTTTTTGAAAGCTTTTCTCAAACTGTGCTTTAAATGCGTCCAAAAGAGTTGGATAACGAGAAAAGAGTTCATTGGATGTAATGGTCGAGCCTTCGGTCATAAGTTGGTCGATGTCAGTGGTCTTTCTCTGTCCAAGCATTCGACAACAACACGACCCAAACAACTGAAGCGATGCGTTCCGTATTTGCCATATATCTGAGGAAAACCCTTCGATGCAAATTGGAAGAAGGAATTCCACAATCTGTACAGTGAATCGCGAGAGTGAGGCTGTGCTGATGATAGACTGCAGTATATGTAACGAATAGGTTTGCGGTAAATCGCTTTTAATGTCAATATTTTGTGGTAACTTAGAGTTTGCCGTTTGGATCAATTGGTCAATAGTTTGACTGAAAAGTGATTTTCCGAGTTTGAATCCCTGAGCGAAAGCTTCAGATTCTCCGGTGAGTATGGCCTGAATAGTGAGCGCCACCCCCGCAGATCTTCGGGTTATACTCGAAGTCAGTGCTGATTTCGTTATGCAATTCAGAGAATCAGATAATAATTGATTTAATGTATTTCTGTATTTAATGTTTCGCTTCTTGTCTTTGATTAGTGAAACTGTATATGCGGTCAGTGCTATACACGTCGACTCAATTACTCCCTTATGTCTGCATTTACTCAAAATACTTATTAGTTGTGAACCAATTTTATGAATCGTTGAATCGGAGATAATTTGGTGAACAGACTGTTGGCAAAAGTCGACGAAATTAGATAATAGAAAACTACACTCTTTTATATTGAGCCAACACATCGACAGAAGAAGTTGGAACTCATTTGATGACGAAATATCATCAAAATTGTCTTCATTTGCATTCATTTCTTTGTTAATTATAGTTTCGAGAGATTCGCACATCTCTTGAAAAGAAGGCGAAGAATCTGTATTTGATTTTGAGAGTTGTCTTAGCATTAAATCAATGCATTGGAAGCAGAGCTCAATCGACTGATTGACAATGTTTTTCAAACGATTATTGTCCGCAAACTTCTTTAATATATCAAAAGACAAACAATTATTGAGCGCTAATATATAGCCGTGAATTGGATCAGTTTTGGCAGAGAATAACAAATCCTGTTTAGAAATCTGGAACTCCTTTTGTGCGGACCATAAAAAGTATTCAATGAGTTCCAACTGATTGGTTATGGTTTTGTCACCGATTTCGAAATTCTTGAAGCAATTGATTATATATTTCATAATAAGACCGCCTGAATGTGATTCTTGATGTCGAGCACTTCTTAAGAATTTCAGACCAATTTCTGACACTTTATTCAAATCACAATCTATTGAATTATTGTAATTCTTATCGAATTTAATCATTAAATTTGTGGCAAATTTTCTGATTTTGTCGTCTTTGTCGACAATTGAAATCAGAAGAAGAAAATAAGTGTCGTTTAGATCCAAATAATTATTTAAAAGTAAATTATGTTTTAATGTAATGGAGAGAAGAGAATCAAAAAGGAGTAAACACGTTGTCCTTCGCTGAAAGGAAGCGCCGGAAATAAGATTAGAGACAATTATATTGGAGTAATCCCTCAAAAATTGTATCGATATTCTGTCCGACTCGTCATAAGTCCCGTAGAGACTAAACTTGTCGCTCAAACTGATGCAAATCTTGGCAATAAATTTATCGATTTTACTGATAATTCTTTGTCGAAACGATGGATTGTCGACATTCAGGTTCGACAATAGGAATAATTTGAAAAATTCAAAGATTTTATTTCGGTCTCTGATATATCTCTCGTCAACAATAAGACTGAGCGCCTCTTCGCGAACCATTTCTTCGCTATTCATCAAAATAGACTTAAACCACGACAAAGAATCTGAAAACTCAAGAGATATGTTGTTATTGACAGCAATGACAACGACAGCCACTTCTCCTATACGCGAATCTTTCAAGTTTTCAAATATTAATTGAGTAGAGTTTTCAATGTTTTTAAGAGTGAAGGGAAGGATATGAGCCCTCATATTGTTGTGAATCACTTTATTCTTTGATTTTAGAGCCAAAGACAAACTCTTTAAGAAGTGTTTCGACCAAATCATTAAAATGTCTGCATTTCTCTCTTTTTTCATTGAAATTATGAGCGCTTTATATAACTCTATAATAGAAGTCGAGAGACTATTGATTGACAGATATTTGAACATTTCTGACGATAAACTGGGATCGGCTTCGAAAACATCTTTCCATTTGATGAATGAGAGCAAAGCCGAGAGTTTTCTGTATTTGGCCTTGCTCGTTGCCGCCAAACGACTTGTTTTTACCACTTCTTCACAAATCAAATCGTAATCATTTATCGGAGAGTTTTTGTCACAATTGGAGACAATTTTTTTGAAAGCAGTGAATGTCTCTAACATTAAATTATAGATAACTTTAATACAATCTTTGACGCCATTGATGGGGTGCTCCCAATTGTTGTCGATTTGGACTAAGGTTTTAGTGATCACAGTCTTGTCGTCCAAAAGATTTGGTTCTTTTGAAGCCAATTGTTTGGAATAAGTGTTAAAAGCTCTGAACCAATATTGAAGAAGTTTAAAGACATGGAACTGATGTACTAATCTTTGGTCACAAATCCTGATTATATGATAATGTATTTGAAAGAAAATCTTTGACTCAAATTCAATAAAATAATCGATAAAATAATTGCAATTCAAAAGTGCGCTCAAAAGTGAGACTTCACTCAAACCATATTCTGTCGGATCACTGATTAAGACATCACTTAAATTGGTTTCAATCTTGAAATCATTGATATCTATTGAAACAATACTTTGTTTCTTAAATAATTTGGAAAACAAATGAATGGCTTTTTGTTCATCACATAAATAGATATTTAAGGCGTAAGCGATGGCCAGACCTGAGAGCACTGATGTTTCGGCGAAACTCTCCTCAAATAATACGATTTCTTGTAATTTAGTCAAACATTTGACCATTTGTTGTGAGAAAACGTCATTTGATGGAAATGATGGCAATTGAGTCGGATTTTCATTCAATGAATATCTCTTAGAAACCGATTGAAAGGAAGAGAGAAGTCGTTTAACACTCTTCGAGATATCGTTATTTTCCACTTTTGTGTCCAAATCCCGATTAAAAGTCTCAATCGATTTAATAAAGGCATCGGTTCCACAATTGTTCGGTGAAATCATTTCATTCATAACTATCGAAAAATATTCACATTTGATAAAAGAAAAGTTTGAAAAAAAGTTAAAAGTCTATTGAAAGTTGAAAGTCGATGACTAACTCATTGGTAAACAAAGACACGTGTCTTCAAAGTTGTCTTCAGAGATGACATGAGATGGCATCAGATGGCGTTACTTCTGGTAATCACTGATAAGATGGCAGTCTTTAGACTCGAGGAGTGTTTGAGACCGACTCGAGTGGAGTCAACCGCTTTATAAACAGACATAACATTTGTTTCCATCAAATTATGCCATTTTTCAGACAATTATTTCATTTAATTAGTATTAAAATTAATTTATTATTTCTCTACTTAAGTATAGTTTAATTATATTTTCAATATATTTGAGTCAAATAACTGACAAAACAATAATAAATGGAAAACGAATTAATTCGAGTGAAGGCGGCCTACAATGGGTTTGTTTCTCATCACTTGTTCTCAATGTCTTCAACCAATTGATTTGTTGATATTTTCAGCGAAATTATGGTCACATACATCAAAGATGACATATATCTGAACGACTTGTGTAACGAAATGCGAGACATTTGTAAATTCGGTTCCGACCAGAGTTTTACTATGAAATGGGTCGACGAAGAAGGTATCCATTTATCACTATTCCCTTCAATAGACTATTTCAGTGCCAGTATATCGTGGCGTTGATCACCCTTTTGATCCCAGTTCAACCACTGGACAATAAGTAACCATGTTCAATTAGCAATTTGTGAGCTGAGCACTGCCCTAATCAACGAACTGTTTCGGAAGATTGACATTAATTAAGGGATTATTTTGATGGGAAGCCATAAAAGAGTATTTCATCCAATATTATGATTAAGTGTTTATTTAATTAACTTTAGTATCAAATATCGTAAGACTTGAGTAATGAAAGCCTCAAAAGTGTTGTAAATGTATTTCGAGTAAACATTACATAAAAATACTATTTTTATCGATCAAACAATTGAGAAAAACTTGATTCTGTGCTATAAGTTGAAAGTATATCAGTTTATTTGAGTTTCTAACGAAACGCTATCATATTTCCGGTCTATCCTTACACTCAATACTTAAATCTTATGTTTGAGTTGAAATCCATTCAATAGTTTTCTATGAGAAGAGACGAATGTTTTTCATTTGATTCACTTTCAGTTAAGCATAACATGAATTTCTGGCTCTCCTGCTTCAGAGCACCGGTTCTTAATCGATATTATTTGGGTATTCATAATAACTATTCCAAAAAATTCTAATGGATTTGAAATGATTTTCAGGCGATCCCTGTGTTATCTCATCGCAGGCAGAACTCGAAGAAGCCATCCGTTTGTATGAAGTGAACAAAGATTCTGAGATCACAATTCACGGTATATTTGCTCAGAATAATAACCACAATCACCGCTTTGACAACTATTGTATGTTTCTCAGTGTTTCCAAGTGTTCCACAAGTTCCGGGTCTTCCCTGTCCAGGAGAAGACAAGAGCATATATAGAAGAGGTGCCCGTCGGTGGAGAAAATTATATCGACTCAACGGACACATATTTCAGGCCAAAAGATTCAATAGAGTCAGTCATTCAATCATTCTTTCAAACAGTCATTTGATTTCTCATTTGTTTTCTTTGAATTTTTGTTTTTCTCAAACATTCGTTTGGTTTCATATTTTACTTGAATTCCAGTCAAATATCGAATGAAATGTTTGAAAAATTATTTTCAAAATCTATCCTCAAATGAATTCGTTGCAAATGTTTTATCGTTTTTATTGCAAGAGATTAAAAGGGATTATAACCCAATCGATAGTAAGGGAGGAATATATTAGTGGTACAGCAAAAGGGTGGCGCTCTTCATAGGTGTGACTCAACAGAACTCTATCAGAACTCAAACTTTTTATTATATTTGACCCAAATATAGAAGTTTGAGAAAAACAAAAAACTCATATTTTTATTACTTTCTCTTAAACGACATTTGAATATATTTTGAGCCAAACTATAGACAAAATTCGGACAAACTTTTATAACTTCACACCATTTGGGACTAGACTTCCAGTGGTGTAAACTTATAAAATGTGAAACTATATAATCATTTAAAATTTTAAAATTCAACATCAGTTATGGACCATGGTAATCCAGTTAAATAGAGTGTTGGTCCTTAGATTATCCCTTACTATCTAAACCTGGTCTTCGTTTTGAGAATCGCTTTATCCAAATAATCTGTTTTTAATAATGCATTTCTTTAAATTGCAATCATTTATAAAATTCTGTAAAATTAAAAGAATGAAAATCAGAGTAAAATACCTGACATTTGGCTCAAAATGGGTGCGAATACGAAAACAAAATCTAAAGTCTATTATTAGTCTATTGTTAATGTGAGGTCAGATGCCAAGAGTGAATTTACACAGAATGTGACGTTAAAACAGTTTTCTGAACACAAAACTTAAATTTCTTTTGACTAATAATTGATTTTTAATTCTTTTTATTTGAGAGAATTAACGAGAATTCAATTGAAACCCTTAGAGAGCGTTCTGTGCCTATTGTGAGGATCGGATCTGGGGTTTAGGCCGACAGGGATTCAAATGCATTAATTGCAAACTAATGGTCCACAAGAAATGTCATAAACTATTCAAACACCACTGTTCCGGTCAGAGTGACCACCACTCATCTGAGAGCACGCCCTCCACACCGGGCAATAATTGTCGCGATGCCAACGGAGACGTGACTATAGTTAGCAATAGTTTGGTCAGAACAGGAACTCCCGCCCGAAAGAAACATAATCTGAATAATTCGGGCGCCAGTTATCTGCCAATCAGTCTTCAAGACAATGAAAACCCCGAATTGAACCGTTCGGGTCAGGACGTGGACGCCAACAATGAATTGATGAGTGGCTCCGAATCACATCAATACTCTCTCAAAGACTTTGAATTATTGCGAGTTATCGGTCGCGGCTCTTATGCCAAAGTATTGATGGTTGAGCTCAAGAAAACTAAAAGGATTTACGCCATGAAAGTCATCAAAAAGGAATTGGTTACCGACGATGAAGACATCGATTGGGTGCAGACAGAGAAACACGTATTCGAAACGGCGTCTAACTATCCTTTTTTGGTTGGACTCCACTCTTGTTTTCAAACAGCGAGCCGTTTATTCTTCGTAATTGAGTTCGTCAGAGGGGGAGACCTAATGTTCCATATGCAGCGCCAGAGACGTTTGCCAGAGGAGCATGCTAGATTCTATGCCGCAGAAATATCTCTGGCCCTCAATTTCCTACACGAAAGAGGTTTTGTCACTCTTTTTGTTTCCGGAGATTCTTATTCTCTAATTCTTTATCTCTTTTAGGAATCATTTATAGAGACCTAAAACTGGATAACGTATGACTTAATTGACCTTTTCTTTGAATTTGTCGCTAACTCTATCAATGGACAGGTGCTTCTCGACCACGAGGGACACGTCAAACTTACCGACTATGGAATGTGCAAGGTCACGTCACTCTCACTGCCAGCTCTCCCCTTATATTAAATGTTTTCTTATGTCTTATAGGAAGGTATCCGTACAGGAGATACGACCAGCACTTTCTGTGGAACTCCTAATTATATCGCTCCCGAAATTTTGAGAGGAGAGGACTACGGTATTACTCAATCTGTTTATTCAAAAATCTAATTATTTGAGTATAGGTTTTGAACCGGACTGGTGGGCACTGGGAGTCCTTCTCTACGAAATGCTTGCCGGTCGCTCTCCCTTCGATATAGTGGGCGCTACAGACAATCCGGACCAAAACACAGAGGACTTCCTATTTCAAGTGATATTAGAAAAGACGATTCGTATCCCCCGTTCCATTTCAGTTAAAGCGCAGTCAGTCCTCAAAGGCTTTCTTAATAAAAACCCAACCGAACGACTGGGTTGTCATCCGGAGAGCGGCTTCAGTGACATAACTAATCATCCCTTTTTCAAAAGCATCGATTGGGAGGCGGTATTGATTCCCTCACTTTCATTGCTTTTTTCATCAAATAATTGATTTGTGTTTCAGTTGGAAGCAAAACAAGTGTCGCCGCCCTATAAGCCTAAGCTCGAGACAGACCGCGATCTGGAACATTTTGATCCCCAATTCACTAATGAGCCAGTTCAACTCACGCCAGACGATCCGTATGTTCTTTATTTCCTTATTCAACATCTTTTGGTGAAAAATATATCTAATATTTGATTGTTTATCGATTTGTCGATCATTTCGTTTAATCTTTTGGTTTTGAGTTTTCAGTCTTTGAGTTGATATCAACTGATTTGTGAATAATATGGATAAATGAGTCTTAAAAATGTTGATTATTTAGGAAAACGATTGAGAAGATCGATCAGTCAGAGTTCGAAGGCTTCGAATACGTTAACCCATTATTGATGTCACTCGAAGACTGTGTTTGATGTTTGGCCACATTTGTGACGATTCAGATCCTCAACAGCAGCTCTATCTTTAATATTTGCACCAAAAATGGCTTCAATTGCAGAACCGATTCATTGTTTGAATCTTTTATTAATTCCATTGTTTTCAAAGTTATCTTTGCCTTCATTTTTAACATCTTTAAGACATTAGATCTGAAATTGTATTGCAATCAATCAGTTATACTAAATATGGTTTGTCTGTCATTTTGGAGACAATTCTAGTATTAAAAGTGCCTCAAAATTCAAATCATTTAAAACATTCCGTTTTGTAATATATTTATATAATTGAATATATTTTTCTATATTTGATTTGAATATTTGTATTATTTTTTAAATTTTAAATTTGTTTCTTTGGAAACAATAAAGGAATTGAGAGATAAAACATTTGATTCAAAATTTATTTCAAATCACTTCACGAATACTAATGAAATCTTAAATTGAAGTTCGCTTTAATTTTTTAGTTTTAGGCTTTCAGTAAAAAAAAACTAAAAAAGTAGTGAAAAACCGTTTTTAATACTACTGTAGAGTTGGATCGCAGACAAGTCTCCAAAGAAAAGAAAGAAAGAACCATGCTCATTCTATTTATAGTGCCAACTCTTCACAAAAATATTACCAACGCTTCAAAGTTGGATCAAAGGTTTATAACTTGAAGTAACGAACTATATAAGCAAGTCAATTTTCATAAATGATAAACAACTCAACTAAAGGGATATTTCCCAATTTTGAAGCAAGAGAGCAAGAGCAAAATGAAAATAAATTAATAAATTCAAAGAAAATATAAGCCTCTCTTTTCGAGTTATTTCAATAAAGTATAAGCTTTTGTATGAAATCTAGTCTTTTAATAAAGAAAATCAATTTTTAGTATTTTATTGAATGTCTCGAAGCTTAGAATATAATCTATTTTAGTGTTTAAATGTGAGAAATGATTGAAATCTAAAGTTATTTAAAAGTTAGTGAATTTAGAAACGAATAAAACAATCAAAAATTCAATGTCTTATCGTCAATAAAAAGTTGTTTTCATCAGAGTCTCAATAAATAAGTTCATCGGTGGGAAGCCCTTCACTACTGCACTGTCGTCACCATTCAGATAATTGTCTGCTATAGAAATGAGTTAAGGCTCGAGACTTCGTATCTCAAAATATATTAATAGAAAACTTCTCTAAAGACATTTCATATTTCAACTTGCTCACTTTTAAGTCTCCAACTAAATAATCACAGTTTTGCGATTAAATTAATTTGAAAAACTGTGATAGGTCAGTCACATTAATTAACTGCAATCATCGATTAATTATATTTTAATTATATTATGTCAGAATCAATGGTATACTTCATAACAAATATTGACAGCAAACGAGTTAATCATTAGAGAGGAGTGGGATAACCAATTATAAAGGGATTCTATGGAAGGACTCGAGTTTTGTTGACCATTAGCCGAGTTATTTAGGCGCGTCTGCGCCGATATATTTGGGTATAGCCTGTAGTGCTGTTTGTGTTTCGATAATATGTTGGGACAACACATACACAACACATACACTCAAACCAACGAAGTCTACAAACTCTGCGATTATTTGTCAACTTTTTTAATCTGAATATTGAATTCAACTTTTGATTTGTGATCAGCTGAAGAGCCTAACAGTTAAATGTGATCTGAATCGGCAAATATTTGCGGTAATATAGTTGTGGCGAAGGAAGGCTTCGAGTGGTGTAATGGCCATCAGTAGAAGTTGTTTACTTGTTTGAGCACTTCATGTGGTGACTATCTGGCGGGAGTGCGCTCAGGTCTGCAAAAGCCTGTTGTGACTTTGGATGACGTCAAGGCTCTGGAAACGACCTCTCAATACGACAAAACAAGACGAGAGTCAGACATAGACTACGAACGCATTGAAGGCATGTATTGCCATATCATATGCTATACAGTGTTCAGTCGTCTCCAACAGTCTGTGCATAGAGTCTGAGTCTATCGTTGCTATCATTGCATAGCTTTCAGACAGTCTTTCAATTCGAGTCTCTTTAAGTCCTTTTCGTTTACAGTATTAACGCTTCGATTGATTTTAAAATACATTTTCAGTCATTTTGTTTGAATCACTCGACAAGTAATACATTAATTGTTTATAATTCAAATCATTTTAATATCAAATCAACGAAAATGAATATTTGGTCCAATATTTCGGACAATAATTTGTTGAAATCAGTGATCAAATTATCGATGGCTTTGTTGACAAAAATGGGTTGAATTGGTTTCACTCGATTTGAATGCCATTAAGTGATGAATATTTGTTCCGTTGATTACGAATCCAAATAAACAATGGATAGAAAATGCGATAAAAGTGTTAATATGTTTAATACTTTGTCTTCAATGGCCACTCGAATCACATCCAATTCAATGGTTCCCAATCACAAGATTCACGTCCATAACCAGACACCACAGTCGAGGCATACTTCTGGGCATTCGGGTCAGTCCTCATCCCAAAGCTCTTCACATTCGTCTCATTCGAGTCATTCCTCTCAAGTGGTATATACGCCACGTCTAAAGAAAGTGCTGAAGAGCTATCAGGCCAGTGCCACCACTTCTCTCAATGGCCCCGATTGGCCGCATCGGATATCCTCTGTTCCGTCATCGCCGTCCTCGTCCTCATCTTCGGTGTCTTCGCCCTTGTCTTCAATGCCACCGAATATAGCAACGCCTCCAATGCCTCCCAACTCATTCTCAGGCATTGATTCAAAAGGAATGACCAAATCGTCGAATTCATCGCTACCGAAGGCCTCCGATATACCGAGTCGTTCGACAATAGACTCAATCAGATTGACTGAACCCTCTTCGAGATCTTCACTGAGTGGTGGCCGGAGTAAAACCACCGGAAAAGACAATAACAAAGAAGGCTTTAAACCTGACTCTTATGATCCATTTTTAGCTCCGCCGCCATTTCCTATACAACAGCCGCCAATCTTTACGCCTCCGGATCAGAACCGATGTGAAAGATCTGAGACTATATTAGAGGGGGAAACCATTTCATGCTTTACTGTGGGCGGAGAGAAGAGACTCTGTTTGCCTCAGATCTTAACCACTGTTTTGCGGGACTTTAGTCTCCCGCAGATTAATAGTGTTTGCGATGAACTCCAGATTTTCTGTTCCCGATGTACTACTGATCAGTTGGAAGTCCTCAAAATGACTGCTGTTATCCCCGCCTCAGCGCCCAGTTGTGGTCTGATCACAAAGACTGACGCCGAGAGGCTGTGCGCCGCTCTTCTGTATAGTAATCCACCGAAAGCAGCCGTTAGTTTGAACGCCATTAATGGCAAACAATTGTTTACTTTCAAAGTATATCACCAATGCTTTGGCAAATGTGTCGGTCTCTATGTGCCGGCCCTTTATGTTCAGCCATTTTCCACTTGCATAGAGTGTGTCGAATGTCACGGACTGTTCGCGCCTCAGAAATTCGTCTGTCATTCACACCATTCCCGTGAGAACAGGACCTGTCACTGGGGGTTCGACTCAAGCAATTGGAGGGCTTATCTTCTGGTGGCCAAAGACAAACACCGAAACAACTCAAAGACAGAGGGCGTCGACAATAATATAGAAGAACAGCTCAACGAAATGAAGGCTCGTTTCGACTTCAAGAGAAAAATAGCGGTAAGTCTTAGTCTTAGTCCTAGTCTTTGGTTTTTTTGTAGTAAAAAATAAATTAATGTCAGAATTGTTTGGTTTTTTGCCATTTATTGTGTTTATGTTTTGCAGTAATTCTTTGATTCAAATGAAAACTTGTTGTTAAGACTTATACTTAATGTTAGCCTCAATTGCATTGGACTGCAAGCGATGCCATCCGTTCATAAATCTTAGGCCTCACTCTCTGTGCTGTTCTGTTGAACTTCTTGTTCAAATGGTTTCCTTTGAAGCGTTTGCAACCCGACCCACCTGGCAATGAATGCAGTGCCAGTGATGGGGTGCAGCACTTGAGCCTAAGCTGTCTTATGATAGCACTCAGTTTAATGTCTTTTGCATATATTCTTCTAATGCTTCCATTCCTTGGAGGAAAAGACTTAACCAAATGAAAATAGTAGTCGTGAGGGTTAGGACGCAAACTGTAATTATCATAAGAATGCCTGAGCTCTGGATCTGACTTCTATTCCTAAATAACCTGTTTTGCTCTCAAATGCCGTTTCGATTGCAATAATTATTATGTAATTAAATCACAGCTCTATTCCTCTCAAAACTAATCAGTTTTTGTTTCACATATTTTCATATCATTTCTTTCTTTACTCAAATCAAAATCATAATCAGTGGTCACTCCACTCATGAGAAACACAAGAAAAGCGATATTTTCGCGAGAAAAAAAATCTCGAGCCCTCACCTCTCCATTAAATTTTAAGCTTTTCCTCTGAATTCATTGAAACCAAAAATTTTCTATAAAAAACCGTTTGGGTCTCAATTTGAAAGCATCCAGTTTATGATGAGAGAGAGAGAGAGAGAGAGAGAGAGAGAGAGAGAGAGAGAGAGAGAGAGAGAGAGAGAGAGACTTTTTAAGTCATTGATTTTTTTGTTGGCAAAAGTGAGGCGTTCGGTGCCTACCAACTGGCGTAATGTGGGGTTACTCTCGAGACAGGCATAAGACGCACATTTCCTTTTGATGTCAATTATTCGAAGCCTTGTTTAGATTTTAGCGCCTGTTATGGTATAGTTTTGGTTTATTGGTCAGTCTGGCAGTCATTGTATGGTCGCACCGCTGCACCATTTCCTCTCCCCGTCAGCCCCATCTCCTCCTTTTATGTCTTGCATTTCTCTTTCTATGTGGAAATCATTCATTTAGTGATCCCTTTCCTGGAATCGGAATCCATTGGTCAACAGCTGCTCTGTTCCAGGAATCGAACTTTTCTTTTCTTAACTCCATTAGAGCCTTGAATTTGAGACAATAGTCGGCAACAAAAACAGTTCATTAATCGTCACTCAGTTTAGCCCTCAAATAGTCCTTTAAATAACGAAATGTGAAAATATTTTCATTCATTTTATTAAATGTTTGATAATATCTTGTTATTTGTAATGTGTGCTTGCTCAATTCAAGTATAAATTCAGTTATTCAATTTCTGGTCCATTTTAAGGAAAATTTTTTATTTTTGATACCAATGAAAGTATTAACGATTGATATCTTTTGAGTTCTCAATGAGAACATCTCATAAATATAGGAAACTGAATGGTTGTGCCCTCAGTTGTGATGATAATTAGTGAAACTACTCGTACTTTAATTTGAATTACATTTGCCTTTTCTATAACTTATTGTAATCATTTGCAAGAATCGATTCGTTTGCATAATTGAGTCGCTCATAATTATTTGACCCTTTTTTTAGCGCATATCTCATCTTTTTATTACTTTCTTTTGCCGACTAATTGATATAATTTTAGATTCTTGGCTAATCTCATGTCTGGAAGACTCAACCATTCGTTCAAATATTTGAATTAATCGATTCTTGATATTAGATAAATGTTCAACAAATGTCTATTCAAGCCTTGAGCTCAAAATCATAGCCTAATCAAGTGTTTCCAGAAAATGCTTCCATTTTATCGTTTTGTTATTCAATGAAATAATAAGCATTTATTCGATGGAAATATATTTCATTTTCACTCCTTTTAAATTCAGTCATTGAATTCAACAATAAATTGAATCAATTTTAAGTAATTTGGAGTAAAATATTTAATTTTATTTTAATCAAAAGAAATGGAAAAATAAATGAATTAAAAATATATTTTGAAAAGTGTTTCACCGCTTATATTGGAAAAGAATTGAAGAGAAGAGTCGCCATTAAATACTCAGTTTTGTTCACCCAATTCACGGTCTTAGGTCTGAGTTAAAGCCTTAAATCACTAAACCCCTGTACAGTGCTTATAATCTTGTTATTATAGAACCTAGAAAACTGAGCTAGATTTCTCATTAAATTCATGGTAAAAGCAACCATTGCTGACAAAATGATTGCAAAATCAAGTTTTCTCTTCCGAGCGATACTTTTCTTAATTATTTGTTGAAAAAATCTGTTTCTGACTCCAATCGAATGTAAATTAGTCATCAATTTTTGAAATTCTTCACAACTTTAGCCAACTTTCAATCATTTTCTGTTCAGACAAGTTATTAATAGTTTTGATTTTTTTTATCTCAAGTTTTGCGTCATTTATCTCTCATTAAAACTCAAACCAATCACTTTTCGTTCATTATTTCAGTTTTTATATTGTTTTCAATGCATTTGAATTTCAAATAATTAATAAACTTTCAATATTAGCAGTGCTTATAAAAGAAGGAATATCCAAATATCAACTCAAATACCATAATCCAGACAAATGTTTGGTTTATCATTTTGTTTAAGAAATAACTGAAATCGAATTTAAAAAAAGTTGTGAACCAAGACATCATAAGTTTGAATATTTCCTCGTTTTTCTCATTTGATAATAATTTTCAGTTTCAATGTAATGTGTTTTAGTGTTTATGGTTTGGATTGATATTCAAATTTGTTTGACTAATGCTTTCGATTCAAATATTTGTTTGAATTCGTTGTTATGTTAGATATTTTGTTGAATAACATAAACTGAATCTAAAAATGGGTTTATTTTAGTCATTTTTAATGTACTCTCAGTTTCTCGCAATTCATTATTTATTCCAAGTTTTGACTAATAATTTGTTAAAATAAAAAGATGTCATAAAAAGTGCTCAAACGGCACATTCTATCAATCATTTCTTCATTTTTCAATCTATTTATGGGTTCGATGAGATTAATTGCCAAACACATAGAAAGAGCATATTTTCGTTTTGGGTTATTTGGGTTGACCCCAAAGTGTAGGACTGGCAGTCATTCATTCGTACAATCAGTTAGTCTTGAACTCAAAATCCAATGTTTGAAAACACTGGAAATTATGTGAGAATATAAACAAGAATTTAGTGAAAATCATTTGATTATACGTCAAATTTGTAGGATATTCTGAGACAGTGGTGTCCTTGACACAAATATTTTCAATCAGACATCGATTCGTGCAACTCTTTCACCTGTCAGACCAGACGCTCACTACTCATACACGGTTTGACTGTTTGAGTGCCCAAAAGTCAATCGAAAGCCAATAACGATAACTATTTGGTTATTCTTTCCCCACATTTCACTCTATGTTTGCTTCACTCAAATAAAAGCGACGCTTATATTACACTTTGATTACATCGACATATCTTCAACACTAATGATAACCAACAAAGTTGTTCATTATTTTTAGTTTTTTTACTGCCAATTGTTTGCAACATTTTTCCCATTTAACAAAACCATTAGTTTTGATGGCATTGAATGCAATTTAGACTCATTTTTGTCGCTCCCATTAAATATTTATACATCAAATGCTAAATATTACTCTTTTCATCCATATGTGTTCACAGGGAGGGAGGGAGAGAGAGGGAGAGTGAGGGAGAGAGAGAGAGAGAGAGAGAGGGAGGGAGAGAGAGAGAGACCATAACTAAGAACAATATGTTTAATGAAATAATATTTGAGCAAGTCCATAGATTGTTTTTGTGATAATTTAATTTTGCAAAATATTGTCTCACGAAGAGCAGGGTACAAATTACTAACGAGAATTGGTTGAAATATGATTTTAATGTGAGGACTAAACTGTGGCCATTCATTAATCATTAATTATTAGACAATATTATAATATAAACGAAGGGATCACTTAAGTTGAGATTATTTCAAAACTTATGGTCTCGAAGTCGATGATTGAGATAAGAGTTGAAAATCTTGTTCAGCCGTCAAATGAAATCGGCGTCAGGTCTTGTGATTGCGAATAAAGTGTTATCATATGTAAGAACAGTCTATACGACGAGTGTTTGATATATTTGTGGATAAAATGGTCTGATTTTGGGATCTGTTTGAAACATATTCGCATTGACTCGGAATGAGGGCGACTATAGTGAACAGTCTGGTTGAGGGGTCGCTACACTTTGCAATTATATGACTTATAATTCAGTCTTCGGAGGAATTCTTTCTCCGCAATACCTGTTTGCCATAAAATGTGTATCTGTTGTAATAGTGGTGTGCCTTCTATTGCTTGTAGTGCTTATATTAACGATCCATTCCATCTATTCCTTAATGTTTGGGTGAACGGCCTTCCCTCCAGCCATATGGCATTTTTCACCCATAAAATACTTGGCTTTTTTCTCTATTTTCATATTCAAGTCTATGTCGAGTGAATTACAACAAACTTATGCATCACTAAGTTTTTAGCGAAACCCTTGCGAACCACTCATCACATCGTTTAGCGCACAGATCGACAAACTGTGCAAAACTCCAAAACAGACCAAAATCTTCTCAATAAACTTGGATTTAATTCCAGTTTTAGTCTTAATTTATTCAAAAACCAATTATAGAGAGTATTATAAGTATTGAGAATTTTCTAAATATTTCTCAACTGCTTTTTAATTGGCAGATAAATGCTGAATAACCAAGATTACCAAGATTACTACTCATAAACATCTCATATCTATTCAAATGCATTTAACTCATTAAATATTAGAATAAAAACATTGAATTGAAAACATTTTCAATGAGAATATATCGGTTTGTTTCCAAATGATTTGAAAAACATTTGAATTCACAAGTTTTAGACGATTAGTTATTTTTGAGATGACCCTCATATCACTGATTTTATCGATTCTGACTTTAATTTATTTTGAATTTATTGCTTAAAATAATGTCATTTACTTAAAATTTAATCATTTGATAGGATTCAAGAGATGAGAATCCGATCTGTGATCCATCGAAGCGTATTAGATATGAAGAGTCTCTTCGCTCTTCGCCTTCGAGTATTTATCCGTATCCGTCGTACATGTTTTCTCCTTATGGTTGGCCGGACCCCTCTCTTCTGATGTATTGGTATCCGGCATTAGCTTCTGGGGCATCTGGTGGCAGCAATTCGTCCCTTTCGGCCCGACTCTCGGCATTCAAGCCGTGGTCAGCCAGTGCTTTGGCAAATGGAAAGCATTTGCCTCAAAATCTACTCCAATGTATGCCTCAAGGATTGGATCGATGCTTAAAACCTAATAAAAGCACAGATCCGTCGCCACTTGAGAAGAGTGAGAAACTTGGGAACAAACCGTATGTCTGACTATCAAAATGTTTGAATCAAATTTCATTTGAAATTATTCACTGAACCCATAGTTTGAATCGATGTACTGCTGAGACCGGCTTTGGTTCGGTTCCACTCAAAGCGTTTGAGTCTCCGATCGCTTTTATCGCTCAAAAGCCATTTAAATCAAACGATACGGAAAGGCCTCCAAAAGACAGGACTATATATAATGACGACTCCCTCAGCTCTAACCCCACTCTTGGCTCAGAAAACAGCAATTTTTCGGGTAATTTAATTATATTTGAAATTTGATTCCATTTTTGATATTAAATTCCAATTAATTGTCTGAATAGATGACGAAAATACTTCGCTTAAGAATAAATCGGAGAAAATCTTCACTAATTTGGAACTGATTTTAGACGAAAATAATTTGAGTAAAGAATTAAAAGTGAAAATCATTTCCGAAGTTCAGAATATTATAAACAAGTTGTCGAGTGTTGAGTCGACGCGTCCAACGCCTCCCGTCATTCACACGACTCATAAAAAGAAGATTTTAAATGAAATTCAAGACAAGAAAAGCAAAGAAAGTTTAGGAATCGACTCAACTGATGGCAAGAAATGTGAAAATGTTAAGTCAAATATGACCTCCAGTTTAGGACCGGGTGTCTCCTCGTGCTCACCGCCGCTCATTAAACGAGAGCCCAATTCATCGCCACTTATGGCGGATCCAAAATTAAATTGTGTTCATTGAAAAGACATTAAATACATTAATTACGATACAATTCGATGTATTGTCGAAATGCCTTTCACTCAGTGATGGCATCGATTAATGGCTACAAAACGGCTCAATATTTGACGATAACCTCTCTTTAGTGCCATTATTTTGGATAAGAAGACAAAAATGCTTTTGAGTGAGTTTTAGGCGAAATGTTTGAATTGTTGAGCGGTTGAGACATTTAATGCTCACAATTAATGCCAATCCGATTGAACTTTCGAGTCATCGCATCCACAAAATTAAGTACAAACTAACGATTCATCACAAGTTATAACATCTCTTATCAAACAAATCTCATTTCACTTTCTGTTCGGTATTCAGTCGAACATTAAATTCAAATATTGAATACCTCTTCCCCTCTGTTCTCATCGATTCATCCAAACGTTTCTCAATTTGTTTATATTTTGATTCAATCGTTTTTTAACCAAATAATTACTTTTAATTATTTCCAACCTATTATCCGACGCACACAACCTATCCATCGATTTTAAACACTTATTAGTTTTTTGTTCATTAGTTGAGTTAATTGTTTGTTTAGGTTTGACATCGATTTTAAATTTTGTTAAATTTCAGTAAATATTTTGCATATTATCCGAAAACAGTCAGAAAACTTAAATATCCGTAAGTTTTGTCCACTATTTGATGGAACCATTAATTTATTAAAAGCCACATATTTTTTGATTCAATTATTGAGTGATTTGTTTGAAGAAATTGTATTCAAACAACAGTTGAAATCAGATTTGAAGTGAAGTTTAATTAATACGAAACGTTTGTACGAAACATGCATTGAATAAACCCTAATATTGTCCAACAGTTTGTCGATTGGATTCACAGTTAACTCAATGTTATTGTAATCAATAACTTATAGACTTTAAGTCATAAAAATATGTTTCGATATTATAATAACGAATGTCATTATTATTATGTTTTATATAATTATTGTTGAAATCGATTCATTTGATGTGAAATATTTGCACATTTATTACTCAAATGCTTATTAAGTTTTGGTTTAATATTTGTTTTGAAAATTTTTGAGGAAAACTAAAAAATTATTGATTGAGTGATTGAGTGCCTAAAAATCAATTTAGGATTTCTATAAATTTTTCAAATTATTTTGAGGTTTAAATTTATGAAACTTTTAACGAATAACTCATTAATCAATGAATTGTTGCGAATTTCAAATTAGTTTTAATGTTTCCAACAATCAGTCCGTTTATCGCATATTCAGCCCTTTGGTGTCTAAAAAACAACTAATCTATAGACCGATCGATAATTATAGCCAAAAAGAATCGGTAAAAATTGACGAACAGTCGGTTATTCGGGGTCTAAGACCAAGAATTTGTGGCCACCCTCTCCGTGAGTATCCATCTTACATTAATAAAATAAGCAGTGAACAATAACATATGAACTTGTTAATATGTTTAGTGAATGTGAATCACTCAATGAGAAAGTAAAACATATTAACAAGAGTTCAGTCTATTTATTAATGAAAAGTGGAGAGGGTCTAATTCTTGGTCCCGAATAACCGATGGTTCGCCAATTTTTAACGATTCTTTTTCCGTTATAATTTTCGTTTGGTCTAGCTCTTTTTAAACAACAAAGGGCTAAATGTCTGATAAAAGGGACTATTTGTGAGCTGTAAATTAATTAAAGTATTAATGAATTGAATGTTTTTAATGAGAATAACAGTAAAGCCGACTGTTATTCAGTTTTCGTTTGCTTTAGTTCTCGAGAGGGGGTCAGAGTGGGGTCAGAGTGAGATCAGTGTGGGGTCAGAGTGGGGTTTCCAATCGAATCGTTATCTTGAGTTGAGTTTAGCCTAACTTTCAATTTAATCGCTGCTCAAAGCCTATCGAATAGAAGTCATTTGCGTGTAATCTATGAAAGTTTGAGAGAATATGAGTTTGCATTCAATTTAAAATTCCATTGAATTTCAAATCACTTTTAATGGCAATAAAACTAATGTTGAAATTATTTGATTCGATTGATTGCCCGGTGATAGAGATGTCAGGTTTGGCACAACTATTGTTCTAATAGTCATTTCGTTTCACAAAATATTTATCAATTTATACCACGAATCAAATGATTGTCAATAGAGTTCTCAAAATTACTCTTATATTTCAGTTGTCAATGATTTTTAAAATTTATTTTTACTATTAATTTATTATTATTTACACCTTTTTCTGAATTAAATCGAATGGATTCTCATTTCATTGAAGAGATTTAAACATTTTTTGATGCATTTAATTAATGTGTAATCGATTTATGGCTATATTTTGTATAATTAATTAATTTGAATGTCTTTTTGGGTAAATTTTTTATCCGACAAAATCACTTCAATTTTAATTCTGTTTAATCGCCATAACTCTTATTCAGAGCTAATAATATATATGAATATATTTCGATAAAACTTCATTTGATTATATACTTTATAAATCTTTTGCATAAATTGTAAATTATATCAAATCATTGGTTGAATTCTGCATTTTTCCAAATAAACTCATTTTCAGAATCGGATTCTTTTGACTTTCAAACCAAATAATAGCTTACATTCCAAACAACCACTCATTTCAGTGACAAATGTGAGTAAACCCTTAGAAGGGAATAAATCTGTCCTCAAAAATAGACGACTCCCCCAAAATAGCTGCTCTTATAAACACGGAATACTGCCTCCACACCTGCATACCACCATAAGCTAGGTAAAAATTAAAAAACATTTTAATCAGGATTTGATTTCACTTGGATTTTACGCGATTTTGTTTATTTATCGACAATTCATTTAAACGGATTGAAAGTTGAAATGAAAAGGACCTCTTATACCTGTTGTACCTGGTATACTTTGTATAAAAGAAGAAACAAAGTTAACAATCAGTACCTGAGCCGCCTTTCCCTGACCAAACCCGCAGCTATTTTCGTGGAAAAACAATATTTTTATTTTCTTTATTTTCAAAGTTTTCTTTTGATATAACTCTAAAACAAAAATTTATTTATCGATATTGATATATCGAAATAAACGAATAATTGAAATTGTGCATGCTCATTTCATCTGCTCATTTGCTGTAAATAAGTGACAAAACATTTATCCGTTTATTCAAATTTTGAAAAAATAGCGAATAAAGGAAAATGAATACAAATAGCGTTGTCTCTGATTCGAGTGATTTATTGAACACAACGACTGACTTATTGACCGAAACAGACATTGAGAGCACTTCTACTGGATTTCAAGAATTTAAAAACGAAACCCTTTTGTTGATTATTGTAATTCTGATATCGGTTTCTATATTAATGACAATAATTGCGGGAATTTTCTGTTTTGTTTGTCGTAAACGAAACCGAAGAGAAAAGAAAATATCAAATCAAAAGAGTAAATCTCATGACTCGGAAAACAGTGAACCCAAAGACGAAAAGTCAGACATCAGTGAAAAGAGTCGTCCGAATCAGTCAATGGAAAGCATTCATTTGAAAATTCCGAACATAAGGTCTGTCCCACAATTCTTACAAAACAAATACACGAATACCAACGAAACCGATTCTGAAAACTGATTAAAACAAAGATTTTCTAAAATAAACAAAATTTCTTCGAAAAATAATTTAATTTTAATCGTTTTCAATATATTGGACAGACTTTTGTTATTATTGAAGTCAATCAAAATATTAATCAAATTACAAAAACCTGAAGAGAAAAGTGTTGTAAACTCAGTTCAGCCAATTCGGGGGTCAGACCTGTCATTACAAATAAGTGAAGGTTCAATTCAATTGAGTTGAGTTAAGGTCAGTTGATTTATGCAAAATGTTTGTTAAGATTTTGGGACAAAAACTGTGTTTCAGTAGAAATTTAGGCCAAATATAATGTATTCGCAACAAAATTGTGGTAATTATACTAAAAATTCGATTAATTATCTGTTAATTGATTATCAAATGTTTTGACAAAATTGGTCTCAAAACACAAAAAATGTTTAACTCAAAGAAAGGGACAAAAAGAGAGCCGTAACCCAAATATTTGAATAGAGGAAAGACTTTATGTCGGGTTAGAGTTCATAGTAATAGAGTTACGAAACAAATTTGGCGAATGTTTTGAATAATAGATTGAGTTTTATATCAATAAATTTTTATTATGTTTAATGAGCGTCAGTTCCCATACAATACAAATAGTTCTAAATAAAGAATAATTCATTTAAAAAGAGGAAAATACAGAAACAATTGAATCGAATTTAAATTAATTTGTTGTATAGGAAGTCAACCAATCACTGAATTGGTGGCAAAACAACTCTTTTATAATTAATTGTAAATTATTTTATAAATATTTTATTACAAATCATTCATTCATTCTTCTGATGACAACTTTCAATATATATATATATTTTTTATTATTATTTATAATATATTTATAATTAATTTAAATATCAATTCAGTGTTGATTTCGCGTAAGTGTTAGACAATGAGTCAGAACTCAGCTGTTGGTGTCGTTGTCGTCGTCGTCGTCTTCGTTTTCTTGGAGCCAGGTCAGAAAACTGGTCACACTTTTAACGGCTACCGCTTTTCCGGGCCGACTATTCTCAGACTTTTCCCACTGAAGGAACGCGTCCTGTGATATGACTCCACTGTCGTAAAAAACTTGGAATAATTTGTGAAGAAGTCCTGTTTTACCACAAAAATAGAGAATAAGACACAAATAAGAGCTTTGAATAGGACTGACCGGACGGGTGCAGCAGTTCGTCCATCAGTTCTTGTAAGGCAATTAGCGCCTGGAGTTCCCTTTCAGGGTCTCCGCCTAAAAATTTTGAGAGAAGAGGACAGACCACTGTCAGAGTATTCTTCTCGAAAGTATACGAATATTGGTCGTCAGAATTGTCTGTCGGCGCTTCTGTGCAATCAGTTTGGGATCAGAACTAAAACTGGTTAAGAGATGTGAAAGGACTCACCGATACAGCCCCTGATGACTGCCGTAAATAAGGCACTCGTGAACTTATGATCACTTGTTTGGGAGGCATTAAAATGTTTCTGAAGAAAAACAAATTAGATTTGAATCAAATAAATCATTTGAAGTGAATTCTCACAGAAATATAGTTTTGTATTTCGTCGTTGGATTTGTTGTGTCTGACCAGTGCTGTCACTTCTTTCTTGAATTGAACATAATTTTGATCGCTATTCGAACACTTCGTTAGTTTTAGTGTAAATTCGACGCTCTTTAAGTGAAAATAGAAAATAAGTCACAAATAATAAACTTTTTGACAAAAATTACATTTTTAGTGACAAACTCATCGATGTTTTGATCGGAATCTAAAAATTCATTCCAATTAAGTTCTGAATTAACCCATAATTCGTTTGCCTTTTCGACGCTCTGTTTGAATAAAACAAATCAATTATTTGAATAAAAGATGAAAACGACTTACAGTTAACTCAGAGACTGCTTTGAATATTTTGGCCACAAATAGCGATCTTTTGTTTTCGTCACACATTTTAATTAAATCTAATATAAATTTTTTCCTATTTTGAGTTAAATTAATAAAAAACGGGGCCAACACCTCAGCGGTGTAGTCCCACATCTTGGGAATATCAATAACCACGTCCTCAGCGTTTTCAAGGATTAGACCCAACCTTCACATAGAAAACAAAATAATTAAACCAAATATTGATAACCAATTGAAACAAACCCTTTGAAGAAGTGGTCATTTTTAATGACATTTTTGGCGATCAAATGATCGATAAGTTTTCCGATTGCGAAGTGTTGTGACTGACTAGAGGTCTCGAGGGCGCACTCAACGGCTACACACACATAGATGTGCGCATTCGACTCATTGCATATTGTCGTCAAATCATAAACCGGTTCCGACAGGTTCTTCACATTAAGGTATTCTTTGATCGACTCACTGGCCTTATGTCGCAACTCTTCTTCGGGAATATTTCCCTTCAAAAGACTTACTTCAGAATCAGGTGTTTCGCGACGCATAGAACTGTTGCGACTGTTGGGAGCACTGGCCTCACGACTTCCACCTCGACTACTGTTTCTGGACATCATATTTGGATACATTGGAGAGGATTCAGACGGAGATTGTCTTTGATTTGAGAAACTTCGCGCCAAATTAATGGCGTCTTCGCGTTCAACTCCTCTTTGAGAGCGACCGCCGCGACCCGATTGGTAGCCGTGCTGTTGATTGGAACGCCCTTTACTCGAGTCTCGCGAAGGAATAGATCTGAATAATGGTTTCAATTAAATAAATTCATTCATTTGAATAAAAAATAATTACTTCGAAGACTTCCTGTCGTTATCGAGAGCTGAATATCTATTGACTCCTTTTTCATCATTTGATTGCAATCTTTGTTGAGATTGAGCGCCGCCTCGACTGCCCAAAGACCAGGAGCCGGACTGTGGGCCCAATTGCACGTTTTCGTGACTTTGTTGTTGCTTTCATTACAACAGATTAATAATTAATAAAAATATTTCAAAACTTTACAAACAATTGATTGAAAAAAAGATCAGAAGTAAACTATCGTCAAAACCACTTAAGACAGGGATAACAAACTCATCATATTTTCAAACAATAAATAGTTCGGAGATTTAGTTTATACCTGAGAGCGAATTACTCCCCAATCAACGGTAGGCTGCGATGCGTTTTGACTCTTCCTTCCGGTGACTGTTGTCCACTGACTACCTTCGGAGGAATCGTTACCCATTCGGCCGCCTTTTATGCAAAAAAGTAAATAAACGACTCAACTATTGATGAGAGAAATAATACCCTTTTGTTTGCGCTCTCGTTCTTCTTGTTTCCTATTGATGGTGTGCTGATGCAGTTCTCGAGCTGACTGTTCGTCTTCTTTTTGGGCTTCCATATGGATTTCATCGATCATTTTTGGCAAATTCTCGTCTCTGCGGGCCTTCCAACCATTTCTTCGCATATCTATTATATCTCTTAACATAAACCTAACGCGAGCTGAGGTTCCGATAACGAGAGGGTCCTTTTGTTCGGCAAATTCTCCCATTTTGACGAAGAAGTTGTTGAGAACGTAGATCTGTTTGTCGTTTGTGCTTGCCTCCTTCTCGATCTGCTCTCCGATTGTTCTGAAGAGAGCACAGACGCACTCAAGTGATTCGTCGTCGGCGTCTTTGATGAGTCCGTCGATGCACTGGACCATGATGTTCGCCTTCAACATTTTCAGTTTATAGAGTTCTCCGATCAGTTTTATGTTTCCCAGACTTCGTTTTCGAGCTCTTCTCATGTCTTCGTCGAGGATTTCTTTCAACATTTTCCTCTTTTGTGGATCAGCCGTGTTTTCGATCTCTTCCTGACGTTCTTTGAGGTCTGTAATCGAGGCATAAATCTCTGTTTCGAACTCTTTCTGACACTTTTGAATCAGGAGTTTATGGAACTTCACTTCTTCGATGCTATTATCGATATTTATGGTCACTTTAAATTCGTTGGACAAATGTTTGCACAGATTTGCATATTGTAGACAAAAGGCCGGTTCGTCGACAGCCTTCTCAAAGACAAGATCGAGGACTCGTCTGAGTCTGTCCTCTGTGTCTATTTTAAGAGTCATAATCTGTTTGATGAGATCGCCGTACTTTTGTGGCGTCAGTTTGTTTAAAATTCCTCTAATTTTTTTGAGCAATTCTTGAGTTTCTTTCTCTTCGGGATCTTCAGCATTGGGGGCCAACTTTGAGGGCCGCCACGCGTTGTCCGTCGTATGGAGTTTCACGTCTTGAGTCAATGAAGTGGATATAATCTTACGCCCTTTGTCCTGATGTCTTCCCGGCTGATTCGAAGACTGTCTTCGAGTAATTTGAGGCTATAATACATAGACAACACATTAATAAGAGTAAACAAAAGTGTTGTCAACAACTCATACCACCATACGATTCCGGAAGTCAGGTCGAGAGGCAAAGTTCGGCAAAAAGAGAGCGCCCGTCGGGTCCTCATAGCTATGACCAGAAGCTGATTCCTATAGCAAAAAAATAATTCATTAAAAGGTGTAAAAATGGAAATTCAAAAGTCGATGAATGGATTGACTTTAATGTAAGAATAGAATGCAATCAGAAACGAGGAATGCGTCCACATTATTGGTCGGACAGGGATAACGTTCATCATTTGCATACAATTGACATCAAGAGCAAAGTGTACTCACTTTTCGAATAATTTCCTGATTTTTGACGGTTTGGAGGCTTTCCGGCATTTTTAGAATACTTTCAGACTTTTTCTTGACGGCGAAGAGAAACTCTCTGTCGTAGTGTTTTTTGCCGTCAGGATTAAGAGGAGTCCATTGGTTTTCTTTGTAAGGCAAGTCTGGAAGTTCTGTTTTGGCCGCAGGTGTGGCCGACTTACTTTCGAGGGGTTCACTGTTCTTGATTTCATTGATTCTGTTATTTTCGTTGTCGTCCTTTTCTGAATGATTTTCACTTAAATTATTCAAAATTATATCATTTTTCGGGGATTTGTCAACACTTTCAGTGGAAAGGGTTGAGTTGATCACAGGTGAAGACCGATCACTAGACAATTGAGGTTCTAATTTGTCGGCGATCACCGAATTGTCCGTCACATCAGAATTAATGTCGACCTTATTGTCGACCAATTCCTCAGACTTTCTATTGTTGTCGTCTTTTAATATCATTTCTTTTTTACGGTTATTATTATTATTAGTAATCTTTTGAGTCGAATGTTCTTTGGATTAAGATTTAAAAAAAAAATTAATAAAATGGTTTAAAGTATAAGAGATTATTAAAAAGATGGCAACAAATGGGAAATGTGTTAAACGTTGCGCATATGTTAAAGATATTTGCGATAAGATATGATATTTATTAAAAAATGGAAACCCATTTGAAACGACTAATTCGTAATCAAAGCAAACCTGAGTTGGTTTTGGTGCGAGTTTTCCTTCTATTAGGTCTTTGGTGACAAGCCTTCGGTGGTTTAGTAGGAAAACTCGCCATCACTGGTATGGCTCACCGAAAATGTGTTAAACACATTCACTACTAACTGTTTAAAACATTTTCATAGACTCATCACAAATATAGTTGATTAGGGAAGCAGTAAATGCATGCGATTTACAGTAGAGTCCTATTAGTGGAAAGAGTGGAACCCAAAAGTTGCTAAATATAGTAATACTAATTACGTCAACACATGTCAAGACTACTAAAAAATCGAGACTCACTCCAGAGTCAACTCAAGACATGTCTCAACCATAATATCCTAAATATATTGCATAATACCAACCGATTGGAGTTATTTCCTCTTTTTCTTCGACAGATTCATTGCAGGAGTCAGTTATGTCTCCGTTTTCATTGATTTCTTCACTGGAATTGCTTTGTCTATGAGTTTGACTGAATTTAATTGTATTTTGAGCCGAATTTTTATTCAAAAATTTTGAGTCCGTTTGAGAGCCACTATTTGGAGCACTATTTGTTGAAATTGTATTAATCACTAAATTGTTCGAAGAATTGTCACAAATATCACTAATTTTATCGTTTGTTTCACTCAATTCATTTAAAGGTGTTTTACTAATAGCTACCGATTCCTCCGCTTCTGCTCGAGAAGTATTGTAATCACTTTCACTGACATTAGGACTTGAGGTCTGTCTGATGGGTTCAGTGACGGCAACGGAAGCGATCACTTTAGTCGCGAATTCTAATCCGATGTCAACATTCTTGTTGTTCACATCACTGGAAGTAGACTTCGGAGATGTCTGTCATTCAAAATCAAATTAATCTCTTTACAAGAAAACAGTGTCGGCCTTACCGTCGGAACAGCATTCGGTTGATTGGAAGCTCCAGAAAATGACTCATTGGTTCGATTGACGGCAGCACTGCTTCTAGGGTCGACTTTAGCCAACTCTTCAATGTTGAGTGTTTTGCCACTATTCGGATCCGTAAGAATAGCCAAATGCTTCTTACGCGGAACCGCCGCTTTGGTTGGAATCGGTGCCGGCTCACTGACTTCATTGGTGGCAGGAGTCGACATTTGGACCAGTTGAGGCTGTGCACTTTGAATTACCGCTTGACTCGAGACGGGTGGGCCCCTATTCTGATGCATCTGTGAAGACATCATTTGAGTAGATGTCTGGGCGTGCGTCTGATAGTGGTGGGGCTGATACACTGACAAATATAGAGAGGGCTCAGCATTTGAATCAACGGTAATCAACTAAATACTGACCATAAGTCGGACCGTAAGTCGCTTGAGGAGCAGCGAAGGGCTGCTGTTGAGCCGCAAATATCGGATAATAAGGGACCTGAGCCTGCATTGGTCTCGTCTGATGGGAATAGGGCTGAATAGGGGACAGGAACACCATTAGAACGATTCAAGTGGTATATCCAACAGGTGTTTATCTAATGACGTCAGCACTTACCGGATGAGACAAATTGTGTGCATTGAATATCTGGTTCTGAAATTGTAATTGTGGAACATTGGTCTGGGTCACATAAAAGTGTGAGTGAGTCTGGTGCGGCATATTTTGGGGGACTGTCTGGTGGACATTTTGCGGCACATTATTCGTAGGCACCGGATTATGAGTCCTCTGATTGGGTTGTAATAAAGGCCTTTGCTGTTGGCCCTGTCGGGGCTGGTGGTGCTGTTGCTGATGAAAAGCCTGGGCTCCGAAACGTGGTCCCTGTGTCTGCAATACAGGTTGGGGTATGACTTGTATTTGATTAGTGCCAGTGTTGGCAACTCCTGTGTTAGTCATCTGTTGGCCCGGATTTACGTTAGAGACCTGAGACGCCATATTCGGCTGCGGATTGATTACCACCTGTTGAACGTTTGCTGTCGGGTGAGGCTTAGGGATCACTACTTCATGGCTCTGATGTGCCTGCGATGGTATTCCCTGTCTGGCCGCCTAACATAACATTTGGTGAATAAAGGAAACACTTATAAATAAGAGCAAACTTACGCTGGAATAGGATATTCGGTGATTCTCAACGGGTGCCGATCCTCTCGTGTTTAGACTGTCAACAATTAAAATCAGTTAATTGTCAATTAATCACATTTTCTCTCAATGTTTGAAAAGAGACTTCAAGTGAAGTCATAACAAGAAATAGTTGTGAAATACGTGAGCAGAGAATACCAGCGCCACAAGAGGTCAAAAACCCCGGTTTAGTAGCGATTGGTAGCATTGACCGCAAACTTGAAGATCCAGCAAAAGGTATGGCATTCAACAGTCGACACACAATCAAGAGATATGAGTTATATATGAATGAGAACAACAACACTGTCTTTAACACACATTTCAAAAATCAAGACAACGAGCAAATCGTCAATATTTCAAACATTTCTAATTGAAAAACAGGATATTTTTACTCAAAATATTTACTTCAAAACCAAAAGATAATTACTTTGATTCAGTGTTTCACAGATTAAACCAATATTTAAACTAATTTTCAAATATTTCCAAACATATTGAAACAGAATTGAAACGAAAGCCAAGAAAACGTATTGCTATGAAATTATCTCTCTATTAAAGCAATAAAAAAAATAAATTCAATGTTTATTTCAAACATAATTAAAGATCTAATGCTCTCCTCAGACGAGTCTTAATATCTCATGAAAAGAGCAGTTGAATCAAAAGCAGGCAATCAATGCATTGGGAATCGCTTGGATCGGAATGTGGTTTGAAATGCAATCAATTGGACTCCAGTTTGTCACTAATGGGCGAATACCTTACACATGGAATTGGGTCACATTTAAACCCTTCTCTCCCTCTCTCTCTAAAATTCATTTTTGGTTACATTTTCTAAAGGAAAGAATAAACTGTTTTTAAGGATTTAAACAAATGATTGAATAAAAACAAACTGTTTTTTCTCAAATTCAGGAAAATATTCACTGAAAACTTAAATAATTATTTTTATTGAAAATCCAATTCCAAGTATCAAATGTGAAAACATTGTACAAGAGTTGAAACTCAATGCACACATTTACTAATTTTCATCTATTTTCTTATGTATCGGAAAACATGAGTCAAATGAGTTCTGAATTTCGATGAATTTAAGCAAATTTACTGATTCTGAATAATTGCATTGAATTTGAGTAAATGTAAAAATAGGAAATAATTAGTGAACAGAAACTATTGAATAAACTGGTGATTAATCTCTGGGATTAAGAGATGTACAGCTCATGTGATTCACTCCAAGAACTAATCATTTTAAATATTTGGGATAAAAACTGAGTAACTAATCGATTAGTGTTGTGAAGACTGACCAAAGTGTATGTATGAGTCAAATGACTAGGAGTTGACCCCAAAGGTCCCAAACAAATGCAAACATAGGTTGAAAAGTGGGCCAAATGTGTGTTGACTACAATCAGCCAATCGATCGATTGATTTATTTATTGATTATTAGTGAAAACAATTAAAGTCAGAATAAATATTGTTTTGGATTGAGTTTCAAACAAATAAACCATTGGTTTGAGGGAAAGAGACACGAGTTTGGAAATACCGGCGATCAGAGGGAGAGAAGGGTCTGATAGGAGACAATGTTAGACATGATGTAGTGTTGGCGCACAGATTGTGCAATACTATAGTCACTGTAGGCAAGGGTTTGCTCTTCAATGCTCTGACGACACACACCTCCAGACACTCACCTAATTCTCAATCAACAAATCATTTTTCATAATCAATTCAAAGCCAATAAGAGAACAATTAAATCAAATGATTGCAAATGTTTTTAAACAGACATAACATTAGATGACATCTTTGATAACAAGACATAGGAATCACTGAAATGACAGATTAGACAAACCTCTGGTGTGCTCGGGGTATACTGTTTTGCTGGTTCTTATACTTGTGATTGTTCACCACATTAGACATGTCGGGCACCGATTGTGGAAATGGTTAGACCAGAGCTGAAGATTGGATACAACGCTTCCGACTCAAAGATAATATCATTTGAACTCAACTCTAGTGTTTTGACGACAATTGCATTGAGTTATCGGCCACTGAAGTACTCGTGTGTCCACTGATCCACAATTTGGTTGATATTAGTGTTGTTATTATATTTGAATAATGTCTTCACTTGTGGTTCACGTGAGTATCAATTGATTGCTTCAATTCAGTGAACAAATTAATATTTGTGCCATTAATTGGTCACTCATTCAATCAAATCGATTAGACTTCAGGTCTATAATTAGTTACAAAATTAATTCAATTGTTTTTAATTATATCTAAAGTCTTAAGTTTTCAATAAAAAGATTAAATTAAGGAATTGCCTGAAAAATGTGTTCACTTCAATCAGTGTACAAATGGAAGTCTCATAAATGGCTACCAATCTATAGATCAAACACAACACAAACGCACATTACATGCATTACATATACGACTCGACTCACGGCGAGCCGTTTCTATGCAAACACTCACAACACTCACACTCCACACA
>JAQGBD010000103.1:0-49483 GCA_034698165.1 Punctoribates punctum
ACTACTGTCTGTATGGCTGTTGTCGTCGATAATCATATCCCTGTTCTTCCAGAGTAACATCAGATCACTCCTCGTCTCACATAAACACCTGGTGTTTGAAAAATTGGAGCACTTGAAGAGAGATAAAAACGTCAAAATCTTGCTTGTAAATAATTCCCACAGACACACCTTGATAAGACTGGTGACTCTTTTACCACTTTAAATGTCTTGTTAAACCTAATTTTCAAATTTGTTCTAGCACTATAAATGGCTTCTTGATAAAGTGGTGCCTATCAAATTCCTGGATGTTTACGGTGATGACCTAGTTTCAAAACTAATCAGCACTAAATATGTGTTTCTGAGCGACGTTAAGGACACAACTGTTCTGAAAAACCATTACTATCAATATAACCTTGCTAAAAAAGGGGATGAAAAGCATCCTTATTACGACGGATTCTTTATCAGGAAAAATATGAACCCTGTTATGAGGAGCAAGCTCATTAAAATGTAAACTTGATAATACTATAACAGAAACTTAATTTATCAAGGTTATTTTCTATTTAGGATCATGGGCATTTATCGTTTCGGAATCTTTTGGCACAAAGTCCAAGATGAAGTTAGATTCTACAAGAACCTGATCAAGATAAGTCATCCTGGCTTAAAAGAATTCAATTCTGTACTTGATTTAAATGAGCATGGTGAACAATCTGAAGTTTTATTTATATCTGACTTGAAGTTTCCATTTTTGTGTCTTTGCTTCGGTTTGAGTCTTGCAACAGTCATTTTCACCTTGGAAAAGTATAAGCAAACACTATTCAAACATAAGTACAAACAAGCAAGAACAAATATTTATAGATTACTTCGATTAATCGAAAAATCGAAAAAATAATTTATTTCTTGAGTAAAAAAAAAATACAATAAATTAATTATTTATCTATTAATGAATGACCCGGAGTGTGGCAAATTCCACCTTGCTCACTTGCTATATGAGTGTTCAATACTCGTAATAACTCATAATCGAGGCATTTCTGTTATACGACTGACTAATACTCCTATCCCGGGGTAATCGGAAGCACTGTCTTCTTGATAAGTCAACGAGTAAAACGAGCCAGAGCACACTCATCAAGAGACACATCACTACTGGCCAGTAGTTGGGCCTAAGTATACCTGTCCCCGGATCAGGGGTTTCGTCGAAATTGTAATCTAGTCAAGAATAAAATAAATTAAAAATTTAATCTAGCTAATTCAGTTTTTCAATCAACATTAAAATTACCAAGATTATTCTATAAATTATAATTTTAAATATAAGCCTGATCAAAATTTGAAAAATAATCAAAGGAAGCCTCCCGGATTTAACCACGTTAATAATAATTATCTTGTTAATTTATTATTAGTATTTAATGAACTATTCATGATTTATCATTATTTTAACAAGGTATCTTGATAAATACACATGATAACTTACATTTCATGAATCTGGCTGATAGACACATGTATGCGATGATGAAAAAAATGACCAGGACAATTAGAAATGCACAGACGACCATGATTATTGTCAAATGAATTTTTCTGATCTTCTCATCTAAAAGGCCTCGGACTGACCCAAAATAATATAGAAGGACCAAGATGGAGAGAATTACTAGTTGAGACAATGATTATGCATTAATTTTTAGTTAAAAATAACCCTGGTTCTTTGAAATTTACCTGATAATAGTGCGAAAGGCAAACAGTGGTAATTTTTATAAACAATGGATAGAATAAAATGAACAAAACTATTGATAAAACCCAGAAAACTGATTATAACTATTATCGATTCGCATGGCTTTTGAATAAATAGCTTCCACATCACAGGTAATTGAAATGAGCTTGTTACTTTTTGTCAAAAATATCAACTTATAATTTAATACTCAATTAAATGTTATTTCAATTTGTTTTCAATTATGAGGACTGAGTTTTGACTTTTAAATGGATGAGTTTACCGATAAATTGCCTGATATTTCGAGTGTGGCTTAAAATTGTTTTTACACTTATCTTGCAATTCACTGATAAGAGTCTTATTGTGATTAACACTTATATTGAATAACATTTTCGTTTAGTTTTTCACTGAATTGTGTTTCGCTCAACAGTTAATTCTGAGCGCTTGAGATGAGCAAGGTGCTTTTCAAATAATTGATCACGAACATAATGCATTATTCCTCTTCACCTAGCGCATTAAATGAGAGGAAAACCTGTTAGGAATTTATTCTTGATCAATGTACGTTTGTTCAACTAGGTAATTGAACTTAAACTTTATTGCATTTGTGTGACCTTGCTCACTTGATATTCCGCATTATCTTATCAAGACTAATTGGATTAACGTAAGTAGCTAATTGATTCTGATCAGTCGGTTACCTAAATAAAGTAAACTGATCTAGTTCCGTTTTGAAGCCAACATTTTCGTGGAATTTATTTATAAATAGAATTATTTTTCGCAAATAAAATGAACAAGTTTATTTAATTTTCAAATACATGGTATTTTCAAATACAAAAGATAAGATTAAATATTGAATAAAAATTTGATCTTGTTAAATTAAATAAAAGTTGAATTAATTTATAATCAATGATAAAACGATTGTTTAAAATGAACTTGATAAATAATTGTTATATAAATAAATAGCTTGATAATTATTGTTATTAGTAATTTTTCATTACTTTATCGACCCTGGTAAGTAAGTAATTAAAAATATCGCGCATCGCGTTCTTACAGCCCTGTTTGAATTCAGCTTGCTTACAATAGACATTATTAACCAGGCTATAAATCTCGTTATCAAGCGAATAGATCTTAACAATGAAGAGGTTATAATCACTATGATTATCAGTTATGACCTTGTTAATATCCATGCAGTGTTGGAACTTGGCATAACAGTTGGTAATTCCGGGAAACACCATGCAAAACCACTGAACGTTAGCCTTCAAAGTTTCCACGATCACTTCCTTATTAGCTTGGTTGTTGCACTTTCTATTAAAATGTGTTTGCTTATAATTCGACAATTTCCTGATGCAAGTAACCGAGTCGTTTCGCTGTGAACATGACCATGCTAACGTGGAGCACATACCATAGCACTGTTCCTCTGCGCAGAATTGTTTAGCCAAGATCTTTGAGAATTCGTGCCTGATACAGTTGTCCTTGCGGAAATAATTAATCTCGGGCAAGTCATTGGCGTCGTGCAAGGTCATACAAAAGTCCATGCTCGGTTTACAGTTGGCGTCGTCAATGAGCGAGCACTTCATCTCAATATTGTGCTCGAGTATGGAATCCGAGTACAGGAACTCTGTTGTGATGTTCGTAGGCGTGAGCTCACCGTCTTTTGTGACAATGTTGGCACTGACCTTGCTCACTATGAGCAAGCACACTGTGCTGGTGATGTAATTCAATGAACTTGACATGGTTATTTACTGTTTAGAACTGAACACAACAAATACCTGGTTTATAATGAATGAGTTGGTATACTGAGGGCTAACTTTAGTATCGAATTGATAATTACCTTGCTAAACCTGTTTGTTTACATAAGTTCAAAGGGTCAGTGTTTTATTAATTCGAATTTTATTTGATTCTTATCTTGCTAGATTATTTATTTGATAGTTAGTTTGATAAAGTATTAAACATTCTTGTTAAATTAATTTTCATTCATACAATTCAAAGAGAATTGATCTTGGTTGATAGCGAGAAGACTAATTCAACCAGGAAACATATTCTAAAGTTATGCACCTTGATACGTTTGAGTTTGAACAAAATTCTTGATATATTCTAAAACCGCATTAATGAACAAGGTATTAGACAACGAGCTTGATTAGCTAGACTCTTTATTTTCCTTTTTCGTTTGATCATGGCAATTAACCAAGCTTATTTTTGGCATGAATATCTCGGTCAAATTTTTGAAATTCAAGACAAAAATCTACAAATTCTGAAAAACAGTAATTTTTACCGAAAACTAATTCCTTTTGAGCTCCGGTTCCGTAAACTGATTGCCATCTGTCCTGACATTGACTTAACTGACCTTTCATTACGTGATTTGAGAAAAACTAGTTCTTTGAGAACTTGTTTTTAAAAATGACCCAACTTTTTGAGCTATCAAATAATCTATTTATTTAGATTACCAAGATCATTGAGATAAAATAACATAAGCATCAAGAGATTATCAAGATAAAATAATTAAAAATTGAATTTATTTACCAAGTTTATTGATTATACTGAAATATTGAATATAAACAAGCAGAATTTAATTATACCATGTTCATTTCGTCTCTGCCCTCGATCATTTGCAAATAATCATATTCTTCTTCAATACATTTAACCTGGTCAATAATATCGTAGCAGTCTTTGCCGCGAGATATTGCTTTGCTCTTGCAAGTCCTCTCAAAATGAGCTTGGCAATTTCTGACTCCCTTCAAAATAGAACAGTACCATTGAATTTGCCTTGACAAATACCCAGTATATCTTGAATCTTTTTCATCCTGGCAACTTGTGGCTCGCGTGAAATTCTTCACCAAGTTTGTAAACTGATCTAGTTCATTTTTGAGACAACTGTTGGGATCACTTTTGTACAAACACTCCCAGATAATGGTCCGACATTTAGCCAGGTGCAGTTGCAGAATTGAGCCAGTACACATTGTTTTAGGTAATTGTTTCCTCGCTTGAATATTGAAGCAAGCACGAATCTTTGTGTATGCATCGCGTTTTCCACCCCGGTTAACTCTGATATTCAAGCATTGGTTCAAGGTACTTTTACAATACCTTCCTGAGCTGGACGGGCAAATGTTCTTGATCAATTTCTTCAATAGGTTGAGTTTCTCTTCAAATTCTTCATTGCTCAGGTCAATAACCTCGTTGTTGGCCGGATCATTGGCCTGGGTGTTTGGAGTTGAGCTAGGTGAAATTGGCTGATTTGTCTCAATGCTCTCTGAGCTAGTTTGAATTGAAACGGTGCTGGATGATAATTCATTCACCAGGGTTGATTCTGTGCTGGGTTTATCATCTTGGCAATTACACAATGCCAAGATCACAATGAAAATAAGCAAGTTCATAATTTATAACGTATTCGATTGAATACAATAATTTGACCAAGCAAAATAGTTTAAATCCTATCACAATTTAATTGGATCGGAAATGATCAGGATAACAATTTTGAATTAACAGTTTTCCAGGAATATTAAAAATACTAGGTTAACGATCGGAAAAGTATTAATATAACAAAAATAACTTGCACAGTTTCAACATGTGTTTTGTTGAAGAGCATCTGGGTAAAATATATAACTAGATAAATTATTTAATTGAAAATTAATCACCTTAGGAAAAAACTTGCAAGGTATTTTGTGTGAGAATTATCATGATATTTTCATTCTGAAAATTAAATAGATTACATTTGGATAGATTAAAAAGACTTTGATCATGGTGGGATCATTAAAACTTTCTATAGTTTTGTTGCTGGTTCAGAATGACCAATCTCCCTAATTCGGTAATCCATGCAATATTGCCTTGTTCCAAATTTACTTTCAGGATCCGAACAATTATTGAAGATTTTCCAACACATGCTGTCATTGATGCGATTCTTACAATAAATGTCCTGGACACTTTCAACCGCTTTATCCATTGTGCAATTGAACTGAGAATAATAAGTTACCCTGGTGTGATTTTGCTTGCTCACACACTCCATTAGACTTGATTTACCATCTTTGAGTTCGGACAAATAATTGCAAGTTACTTTCACGCCAGTAGCTAGAGCATTATTTTGGCATTCAGGATTTAACTCTTCATCTGAACTTGGTAACTCTTCTGGAAAAATTGAAGGCGGCACCGCAAAAAAATGTATCAATTCCAAAGCATCATTAAGTTTACCATGTTAACTTGGTCTATTATTATCCCTTTCCTTCATTGGAAGGGCGTCTGTCGGACAGGGATTCGATAAAAGTAGTGAACAAATGACGAAAAACATAATTATTTCTGAAAACAATTTAAACATTTTTCACAACAAAACTATATTTAAAAGAATTTTAACTCAAATATGTTTTCACTCAACTCTTTTTTGCAATGAATGCCAAGAATACTGTTTACAAGTTATTTAAAAGCCATGAAAACTATTCCAAACTGGTAGTTGAAAAACCTGATATTGAAATTTTGCTCGTTGAAAGGCGACTGTACTTGATCCAGCTGGTTTAATGGTCAATAGTTGATGTTAAAATAGGAACTTGGTACTTGCTGTGCTTTACAAGTCATTTAACTAAGGGAAACCATTTAACTTGGAAGAATTAGTTCACCTTGCAAAGTTATTGTAAACTACACTTGAATGACACATCAAAGCCATGAAAAAGCTAATTAGCAAGGCAGCCTGTGTCAATAAAGCGGTAATTGATGCACTGTGTTTACTTTTGAAATACTATTTAATGCTTTGGTAAACTTGAAAACAGTATATTCTTGGTATTCATCGCAGAGAAGAGTTGAGTGAAGATAAAATTGAAATAATTTTTTGTGAAAAATGTTTAAATCGTTTTCAAAAATAATTGTGTTTTTTGTCATTTGTTCACTATTTCTGTCAACTGTCTGTCCCTCAGACGCCCTCCCAATTGATTTGGCAGAAGAAGAAGAAAAGATTAATCCTTTGGCTTATTATAATGCCCTAGTTAATGAGGTGAATTTCACTTGCACATATTTAACTGAATTCAATGATTGTAATGAGATTTTGATGGAGTGCGTGACCAAGAACAATCACACAGAAGACGATTATTATAACCAATTGAATTGCACCCGGGTTAAAACGGACGAATTTCTCGACAACAAATCTTATGGATCACTCGAAAAAAAGATTTTACAATTACTATATTATTGTTTACATGGTAAACTTAGTTATGCCATACGTATTGTAGGGATGTATGCCTTTAACTTTAACTTTGCCAACGAACAACAACCTAGCACAGTTGAAAAACTATACAATTGTCTGATAATTGGTGTAAAATTAACTTGCCATTATTTGAGAGAATTCAGTCATTGCAATTCAAGTTTAATGTCGTGTGTGAGCAAGCAAAATCTCACCGAAGACTCTTACCAATTACAATATGAATGCTCGGTGAATAAAGCGATTCAATTTGTCCAGGACACTTATTGTAAAAATCGTGTGAATGACACCATTTGTTGGGAAATCTTCGATAAATGCACTTTCGGTGTGAGTGAAGTCGAAATAATACCCAATTGCATAGAAAACCGAATTAAGGAACTTGATCATGCTCAAGGAGATAAATCTACAACAGACTCAAATATCATCAATGAATTACAATCCAGCACAGAGACAAATCAACCAATTTCATCTAGAACAACTGAAGTACCTAATACCCTGGCTAACATTCCGGAGAACAACGAGATCAATGAGCTATAATTATCTCAAAGTAGCAAAATTTATTAGGATTAAATTCTTTCCAATCTCTCCAATGTAATCTATGTATTTTATTGAGAAATAAATACTCTAGAACAAATTTAAATGGAATTTCCCTTCTTTTATTTCTAATTTAAAAGTGGAGGCATAACAAAGGCCAGCAGTGCCAGCAAACTTGATTAGTTGAGATAGCTCAAAATCCCTTGATTATTTTTCGAAATTTCTTTCATAATCTGAAAGATTGGGCCAAATTCTAGAATGTCTTTTCTGGAAATTCTTTAAAATTTTCTCTATCTTGGTCAATTTGTGTAAATGTGCACCGCCAGCAGTGCCAGCAAAACTTTAGTGCCAGCAAAAGTGCTGGCACTGCTCTTTCATATAAATTGAGCAAGTTAGAGAAATTTTTTAAAATTTTCCAGAAAACACATTCTAGAATTTGGCTCAATCTTTCAGATTATGAAAGAATTTTTGAAAAATGATCAAGGGTTTTTGAGCTATCTCAAACTAATCAAGTTTGCTGGCACTGCTGCCCTTTGTTATATCCCCGATAAATAGTTCTATTTCTAAAAAAGTATTATTTTTTACGATCCGAATAGTGATTCGAATAATTGATTGAATATTTAGTTTTTGTCTTTGATTTCAAATTTCAATTAGAGTTTGATTTCAACTGAATATTGAGTCAATTAAGTGATTCTTATCGTAGATTCAGTTAATTAAAGTACTTAAGGATTAAGATCTTTGATAAATAAAAGTATTTATAAGTTAATCGATTATACAAATCAACCCATTTCTCAAATTAAGGAATAAATTTATTATAGAAAAGAGTTTAAAAATATTCCGATTTTAGTATTTCCGCTCAAATGTATATAAATTATTGAAATAAACGAAAAAATCAATTTTTAATTAATTTACTCAATGATAGAAACCTTTTGATTTGAAGTCAAAGTTTGAATTCTAATCAGATTTGATATCAAATCGCGAAATGTAATGAACGCCAGGAGTTTTGAAATATTGAAATATAGATCGAATTAAATCTTATCATCAAATAAAACATCTGACGATTCCGACCCTCCGATGAGTAGAGTCACCACTTTAACCACTTTAACCGCAATTCCGTGGTTTCTGTTTTGATCCCAATCTTAATTTTCAGCACATTTGCTCTTGTCAACATTAATTATATTGAATTTAAAGCAAAAATCAAGTGATTTGATTAACTTAAATAACTTTTCTTAATTGTTGTATTGTTTGTGAAACACAATATAGTTTACAGAATATGAGAGGAATGGTAGCTCTAAATATGATCACTTCATTAACACATACACTGTATATGAGGACATCTTCATTATTGTATAAATACTGAAAGGATAGCCTTTAAGTGAAAGTTCTGCGAAAATGAATTTATTATTAATATTTTTATTTTTAACGTTTATTGCAAAAGATGTGAGACTCGAGAAGAACTCATCTCTTGTGTTACTACAGATAGTGCACCGACACGGAGACAGAACTCCTATCAGTTTCTATAAAAACGATCCCTACAAGGATGAGGACAAGTGGTTGGACGGTTTGGGCGAACTCACCCCAAGAGGTAAACGTCGAATGTATCAATTTGGACAACAACTCAATAAAAGATATGGCGATTATTTGGGAGATTCGCCTAAAAATATTTATTTGAGAAGTTCCTCATCTGATCGTTGCATTGAAAGTGCATTATCTCTGGCCAATGGACTCTATCCCCCCAAAGGCAGATGGATTTGGGGTAAAGAGTTGGCGGCAATATCCTGGCAGCCATTTCCCGTCCAAACAGTCCTTAAATCATCGGATGGCTTATTAGTGCCAAACTCTAACTGTCCGGCAGCCGATGCGGCCTATCAGGAGATAATGCAATCAAAAGAAGTGACACAATTTATGAGTTCACAGAAAGAGTTCATTAAAAGAATCGAAGAGAAAACGGGCGAAAAATATACGACTTTACGGCAATTGGATTATTTGTTTGACACCATTAATGCTGAACTGACTTTCGATGAGCCAAAACCAGTGCCCAAATGGATTACAGAGTTGGGTAACGACACTCTCGACAGACTCAAGAAGTTTGAGTGGAATTCCTTCAAATACGACTGGTCTTCAAAAAAAGTTCAAAGACTCAGAGCTGGACTTATATTACAGGAGTTGACAACTAATATGGAAAATGCTGTTAAAGGAGTGAAACACTTGAAGAAAGTCTATTCCTATGCCACTCACGACACCCTTTTAGTCACGATATTACAGGCCTTAGGATTATATTCGGGAATTCCTCCTTCTTATGGTTCGGGACTACTCTTTGAATTGCATCGAATCAATGGACAACATTTCGTTCATTTGTTTTACGCAAATGTGACTCCAATTCTGAATTACAAGGAATTAGAGCTCAAGAATTGTCGATCAGATAATCAAACAGAAAGTAAATGTCAATTGAATCGATTCGTTGAAAGCGTCAAACAATTCATTCCAAACGATTGGCAAAAAGAATGTCAATTATCAGGACATCAAAAGTCATTTTCAATGAGTTCGGGCGAAACTGCGGAAACAGTAAAAGAAAAGGAGTGTTGGAGTGGCGCTACCCTTTCACTTCTATTTATTGGCTTTATTAGTGGTGTTCTAACCCTTCTGATCCTTAAACTGATTAAAATAGGTTTTAAGAGAGTTTTGCCCCCAAATCAGAATCGTTTCTTTGAAAATAGTTATTCAATCAATACTTTGAGTAAAAATAATCAAATAATCGAAACAAAAACTCAAAAAATTTGAATTATTTTCTTTAAATTAACAAAAGTGTTGATTAAACTTATTTCAAGAGTCAAAGTCTTAAATTACTCTAATTAATTGATTCGGATCAAAAACAACCTAAAAGACTGAAATTATTTATTTTGATTCGAAGGCATTTTTAAATAATATACTTTTTTTTCACTTTTCTGAAAGGATTTAAATTTATTACTGAAAGCTATTTGTAGTAATTGGGAGTCAAAGGAGTCAAAGAAATAACAAAATGTATTTATGATTAGAGTGAAGTGAAATACAGACTAAATACAGAATAAATCAATTCTTGGCGAAGATATGAATTAATAACAAAAATATCATGAATTTAAAATTCAGATTCAGTACAGATTAGAATAGAGAGCACCCGATAATCATAGTTGAGTTCAATTCTGAAAAATAACAAAATTCTCAAAATTATAGTAATTTTTAGCCTTTGATGAGATTTCTTATAATTAGTAATTAATACCTGTTTTACAAATCAAATTCCAAGTTATAATTTGAACAAAATTCTTCAAATCAGCAGTTTTTGAATAATTTTTAAATAATTACAATTTAATATTAGCCACTATAAGAATCTAGGTCATAATTGAGCATAGAATCTGGTGAAAATAATCACTTGTAAGAAGACAGTGTTACCATGATCCATTTGATAAATTTATAGCCTATCAAATAGTAATTATAGCAGTGATTACTCCATAAAAAAAGGTGAGTTTATCGCAAAATTTACATTAAAATGGAATCAATTGGAGTATCAGTTAATCAGTTAATAAAAGTATCGCTGAATTGAATTTCAATCAAATTATAAATTCAGTTGAAATTCAATCATTTGATAAACACTTTAAGTCTTTTAATTATAATAATTAGAAATAAAAACATAATTAAAAACAAATAAGACTGCATTCCAGAGACGGGAACAGTATTCCTGTCCTGTGAGCCCAGACTACTGGTATGTGTGTTGTCATGACGACCACAAAAACTAACTAAAACTTATCGTTTGTTTACATAAACTTTTTTGCGATCAGAAAATCTTCACAACAAATGTCTTAACACAGAAGAAGTGATTCAATTGATTTATAAACTTTGAAAATGTCGACAATTAATGTCGAGAATAACAAAAACAAAACAATTAGTGAACAAAATGGCGAAGAAAGTGAACAAATAGTAATCCAAACACAACCAAAAACGGGTGAAACACAACAAAAGCTGTCCTCCGCTGAAGAGTTGGCTCTTCTCGGACTCAGACCTAAGTATTGACCAAATATTGAAACTAAAGATAAACTTATTTTGAATGAAATCTAAACGACTAACAAATGATTTTGAATATTATTTGATTTCATGTTTGGAATCATTGTTATCACAAAACGTGATGTCTTTGTGGCCAAAGTTCTGCTCATTCGGATCCCTGTCTTTGTTTTTGTTGCATATTTTGTTTTGAGATATGTATGACACCCACAGGAGGGGCCCCACCCATCCCTCCACACAAACGTCTGGAGAGAAAAGCACTGGGACTTCACAACTGGGATAACGATAGTCACGATGGAGACGACGACAATAATGACGATGGACTCGATTGGGCCGCCTCTCTGGCCAACCACTTAACAGGCAATGAGAGCGATGGACATGCATTTGGAAGTCATGGAGGAGACGGTGGACATGATGGCGGCTATGGAGATGGTGGCGGAGGCGATGGCGGTGGTGGCGATGGAGGCGGAGGCGAATAGTCTCTACATTTTGACCAATAATTTTGAGATCGGGACCAAAGTTTTATGTTATATATGTCTTCAATTCAGTCAATTATTATATATTTTCTCATATTTTACGCATAATTTTGTCAATATTTTTATTCTTCGGCTGATTTAATGTTTCGTTGATTGGAATTAAATTTTTTGAAGCAATCGTTCGCTTCTTTGGTTTTGTTTCGTTTGTGATAAACAACACATAAGTTATGAAAGGCTTCGATATTCGTCTCATTGTATTTCAATACTTCTAAATAACTCTGAAAATCAATAAATAATTGAATAAAAGGTTAGTATTTGAAAGTGATTTTGATTCAATTGACTCACTCTCTCAGCTCTGTCCCAATCCTTCAATTGGTTTGTGTATAAGTTTCCGATTAGTAGAAGACTTTTGGTGTGATTCGGATAAAAGTTCAGTAATTGAATCAAATTGTGTTCGGCTTCGATATAATTGTGGTTTTCGATCAAAATCAGCGCCAAATTGAATAAAGCGCTCCGAAAGTCATTTTTTAATTCAATGGTTTTCTTCAGGTAATCAATGGCTGAGTTGTTATCTCCGGAATCTGACAGAAGGAGAGCTAAATTGAAATAAATTAATTCCGGGTCAGCACCGGAATAGGACTTCATTTTATCGATTAATATCTCTCGATATGGACTGAGGAGAGAGTTGTGTTGCTGTAAAAGTATCGCCAAATTAACGATCGATTCCTTATGATTGCCATTAATTAGAGTTGAATTCAAGAAGTAGTCAGCAATCGAGAGGAGGTATTCCTCTTCTTTTCTTTGGTCTAAAACTGAATTCTTCAAAATCATTGAATGAACGACACCTAAATTGAAGTACAAATCTGCTCTTCTGTCCATCTGTGCGATCGACAGTCCCTTCTGGTAAATATCAACTGCTTCCCTGTGTTTTGACTGACGGATGAGGATATCCCCCAAATTAATGTAGGCCTCAACGAAGTCAGACCGCATTCCTATCAACTCTTTGTAGAGCTGTTGACAAACAAATAATTGATTAAATGACTAATAAATAGAATAATTAATACATTTTCTGCTTCAGAAAGTCTCGACTGATTTCTGACCAGAATATTCGCCAAATTGATCCATAGATTGAGATAATGAGGTATTATTCGTCTATTAATTGCAGACAATTTCACTTTGGGTTTAATCTTCCAAAGAAGTTGTTCTGCTTTTTGGTGTTCACCCAAATTGATTAAAGTTCGGGCGATATTGATATGAGAGCCCAAGTCGTCGGACTGGTGTTCCGACGCTAGAGTGAAGTACTCTAAGGCCTTCTCATAGTTTCGGTGGCGTTCGTAATGGTGTCCGATATTGTTATAGAGTTTGGCGTTCTTTGCATTCACTTTAATGGCTGACGAGAAGAGCGAGAGTTCGGAATTCCAGTCATTATTCCTTAACTGAGTTTTCAAACAAAACAAAGCGATTGTCAAACAGAAGATAATTAACAAAAACTTCTTAAGTATATGACTATAGGAACGTCTTTCGATTGTTTGCCAACCGATAGCTACCAATAATGATAATCCGGTGCTCGGAATATAGAGAGTACGCTCTGCGATCACAAACCCGACCGGAAAAAACAAATTCGAGGCCGGAATAAACGGAAAGACTATTAACGAAATAATCACAACTAACCGATTGCTACCGAATCGGAACAAATTGACCAAAGATCTGATGACTAGAGATATGAGTAATACATAAAACAAAAGAGTCCACAGATTTCTTGTGTCCCAATAGTCGTGGATCAGTTCAATTGATTTCATAGTCCAATCACAGCACAGGTTATACGGATATAACATTAAGAATGTATTCAATGGAAGTAAAAAGTTGTAAGTTAAGTGTCGGGCGGGAAACGGTTGGAATGAGGCCGGATTGTCAAATTTGGTGAACACCGGGAGGTTGTATTTGCCGCCCATTATTTCAATTCTGAGCGCCATTAATATTGAGCCGAAAATTATGAGAATAAGGCAATAAAGGAAAGCCCTTCTGATGGATGACCGCTTCTTCGGCGACCGATTGAAGCATTTACTCAATTCATAAGTGAGACAAACGGCCAAAACAGTCACTCCCTGTTCTTTGCTGAGCAGAGCACAGACCACTCCGAATATGAATTGAAGATAATTTGCATTCATATAAGCCATTAGTGATATCAGAAAGAAAATGGTCGACAATAGCTCTGCGCGACCGACAACTCCCGTCACCTAAATATCAAATCAAAGATTTAAAATATAAAATGTATTCAATTAAATGTATTACAGCTTCGGTTTTGAGCGGATGGACAGCGAAGACAATCGAAGCGATTAAAGCGGTTCTTCTGTTTTGGACTAACTTAAGACAAAAGCGATAATACAATTGAATGACCGCTAAATGTAGTAAAACATTGACCACATGATAGCCGAATGGCTTCAAACCATTCACCAAATAATTGAGTCGGAATGTCACGACTGTCAAAGGTCTGTACGACTTGTGACTGTGCTCTGAGGCTATGTCTGTCCCCCAGTAATCAGTGGAGAAGAGGGACAGTAATGTGGTCTCATCGGTGCGGATATACCGGTTGTTAACTATGGCTGAGATGTCATCGAAGACGAACTGACAGTCGAATGAATTAATGTAAGACACGATTGTTATTATAGTCAACAGAAGCGGATCAGACATAATGCCGACAAAGAGATGAAGTCTTCAGTCAATACATCAATTGATGAAACGAGTGATGTCTTAATGTCAGACAAAAATCAATATTTTCTAAACGTTTGCATTCATTGGGTTTTCGACTCTTTTTGCTTCAAATAATCGATTTCTTTAAAAACTAATTTATTTCAAATCATTTATCAAACGTTTACTTAAACTTCGATTTGTTTAGTATTTAATTCAATGAATTCATTCACTGATTTATAATTAAATTTATTAATAAATTAAAGTTAAGATAATTAAGTCTTTAATCAGAGAAAACATAAACAAAACTATCGTTTTCACAGTTGTTATGACAACAACGCTGTGGAGGCCGTAAAGGGCTGACAAACCTCTTCAAAGGGGGTCTCAAATAATAATGTATTCACCAAAAGAGGATAATATCAATAAAAATGAACGAAAAATAAGTTTATTCTAATTTATTAATACATTTAATGAATTGGTTTACAAATGAAGACAAAAATTGTCAAAAATATGTGAATAGAGTTTAAGCCACAAAATCGAGGGGACGGTTGAAGCCTCCCTTCCGGTTCATATATTGTCGGTATTTCCTCTTCTGGAGGAGATGTACAGCACTGACATCATTGCCTTTCACTGTTTTGCCTTTAGTTGTGTCAAATCCGGTGAATCCCATCATTTTAATCATTTCGATCTCTTCCTCAGTCTTTCCCTCCAAATCCTTTTCAGTTATCTCTGGTCTGTCAGACTGTCTCTTGTTTTGGTCCGACCTATCTTTCGACCGACTTCTTCGGCGTCTCCTAACTGGGGAACGGCTTCTCCGCCGATCATTTGAGTGGACTCTGGCTTTGTCCCGAGCTCTGTGTTTGTCTCGACCGCGATCCAAATCTCTGTTCCGGTCTCTGTCTCTGTCCCGATCCCTATCGCGTCCATTATTTCTGGCGCTCCGATTGTCGAAGTCTTTGTCTCTTCGGTCGTAATCTTTACGTTTTGGGGGTTTTGGAAGCCTTTCCTTTGATCGATGGCGCGCCGGAGAACGACTTCTGCTTCTGCTCACACTTCTGGCCATTGAATTCAACCGATAATTGAAATTATTTCAAATATAAATCAATTTACCATTAGATCAGAAATGAAACAAAGAGTGAAAGTGAGGCCAAAGACCGCAAATATTAAATTAATATCAAATTAATGACTGATTTACGACTAAAACCTAAACACAAAACCATTTATATAAAGCGTTTACTGTTGTTATGGGAACCAAAATATGGCTCACATTTCAAATACTTTTTGATTCAATTCTTGGGTTTATTATTAGTTTTGAGTCAAATAAAGACCAAAATAATGATATTTGAGTCAGAAATCAAGTTCAGGCAATTGAGGCTTTCCCGTTGGTCTCCCGTTAGTTGAGGCACTTTTAGGTCTTGACTGTCGAATAAAAGAACTGGCGGTGATGACTGTGCTCATTGAAGGGCGTCTTCCCTTGATACTGTCTTTAGTATAGAGTTCGGGCACTTGAAGAAGATTATTGTCGTCAATAAATCCTGGTTCTGGTGATGAAAATCCAGAGGTTGGCGACACTGAATCAGTCTCTGAATTGGTGTTTATATTCTTGACTTTCGTGTTATGACATAAAACTATAAGAATTATCAAAAGAACTAATACCACGACTAAAGACACAGAGACTGACATCACAACCAATTCTACTTCGGAGCCCTTTATGGGGTCCGTTGTGTTTGGATTACAAGTGGTATTGTCTTCATTATTAGGGTTTCGCAGCGATTGAAACAATTCATAAAACATTTTTCTTTACAAATCTTTTCAATTCAATTCTAATTCAAATAAAAGCCGATAATTGAGTGCAATGTTTGCGGACATTGTTTTTTGTTTGAGGTTTAATAAAGTCGATAAAAATGAATAATAAGTGAATTTAATTTGATCTGTAAATTGAATTAAGAATGTCAAGGCCTGGGAGGACAGACCATTGTTATGGATGACTAGATTTTCAGACATACTCCGCTCCAAAGGGGTCTCTCCTATGAATTGATTTATTCATTTAAATGAAAGCAATAATTAAAGCGGAGATAAAATTTTCATTTAAAAAACGTGAATCCAGTGAAGGATAACTCAACGCTTAACTAATGGCTTATAAATGATTAATATTTTTGTATTGAATGGAAATTTTTGTTCGCAAAATATTTTGAATAATTAACGCAAAACTTCAAACACAATGAGTTTCACTGATTAGAAGTCTATTGAAATCAGTGAAAACATTTTCTAATTAGGTATTCATCAATGACTAGAGGGAAGGTCTCACCAAAAATTCAATTCACATTTTGCCCGTTTATATCACTGATTCGCAGTAATTATTCTAATATTAAACCTGGTCATGACTGTTATCAATTCGTGAGTTATTACACCAATAATTAAGGAATGTCTCAATAAAAACAAGTTTCCCAACGAATCTGAAACTCATTTTCTATTCAATAAAATTCATTTTTTATATCCGATATGAAAACCCTTATTATAGGGAAATTGTGGACAACTTTTACACCACGACTTCACCACCTTTTAAAAATGGTTATGGTCACTTTCTTGGCCTCCAATGACTATTTTAAGTGATGGGTGACTTTCACTTGTTTGCGACGTTTAACTTGTATTTGATTAAAATGAAATACAAAAAGAAAACATTTAATTGAATTCAATCTTCAATAGAATTTATACAAAAAATATATTTAATATAAAAAATGTTTTGTTTTAATTGGAGTCAAAAATATAAGTGTATATTAAAATATAAAAGAAATTAAAGAATTTACAGAACAGCCGTCGGAACTCATTCGATGCCACTCGAGTCGACAGCACCTCCACTCATATCGGAAGTGTCCATAGAAACGGTGTTATCATTAGTGGTATGGCTGTGATTACCGCTATCACAACCGACAAAACTGTTTTCCTCTGAAGTGGTCTTCATTTGGTGATCGTTAACAGCGTTGGTGTGATTCTCGACAATACTTTCCTTTTGGAGTTCACTCTCTTGAGTTGATTCCAGATTTGGTTTATCTTCACTTCGATGACAATCATCTTTTGACTCTTCGTTAGTTTGTTTTCCATTCATTTGGTTGTCTTCATTGTGGTTGAGTTCATTCTTCTGGTTATCAACCGAATGACAGATGTTTTCATTGGAATCTTTTTTGTCATTCATCAGATTTGGATTAATGGGATGAATGCCTCCACCCGTTTCCTCGATGAGCTGTGGGTGAATATTGGTGTCGGCCACACCAATGGAGTCGGTGCTCACTCTCTTTTTATTCTTATCCTTCTTCTCGGCATTCAATTCATACTTCTTAGCGTTATATGATTTGGTCCGAAGACCAAAACAACTGAAGAGTCCCATAGTTTTACTCCTAATAACCAAAAGTAGTTTAGATTTTCACTCAATGAGAGAAACTGTTTTCAAATTATAATAATTCTTATTATGTCTGAAAAATATTACACAAATTGAGAGACAGTCACAGAGACTACTGTTGAAAATAAAATGTTTCGGATGAGAAAAGTTCTTACTTTTTATGAGCGTATTTAGAGAAGCGTTTATTTTCATCCATTCTGTCAGCAGATGAGTCAACAAAACTGATAATTCAGTACTAAAACAATTTTTTTTATACCAAATTAATGATAAATATTTGGAATAACTATAAACTTGATTCCTGGTTAACAGTCAACTAAAAGTAACCGGAATTCTGATTCAAACCTCGACTTTTATATTTTATTGGACTGTCTTATCACAAGACAGTGAAATCTGATTTGCTTTTTGTTTAAATACGATCACAAACTGAATGTCGTTAAGTAATCGAAACGCAAAGAATATGTTTTTATTATTTCCGATAATAAACTTATTCATAGACTCTCTACTGATATGACGTCGGAATTCTTTGATAGACTCAACGGAATACTTGTGAGCCAATGGCTGTCCAGTGACTGGTGTTCACCCCACTGTTCACCCCACTTAAATCTAATTAATTCAAGGCAAATGCCGTACCTTTTTTCAAATCAAAGAGTTCTTAACTGTTCTAAATATAAAAATGATATTTCATTTGAGAATTTCAAGTATAGGCACTTCTGACTGAAATTCAAAACTTGTTAACGACTATTAGTTTAATAATTTTGAAATCAAATCGCTTTTCATTAGAAACCCATTAAATGTTTACTTATGATAAGCGATAGTGATTTAGATTAGTTAGTAATAGACAATCATTTCATCGGTAATTTTAAATCCAATTCCAGAGTAAATAACAAATCAAAGTTCAATCGGAAACATGAGTTAAACTCAATTATTAATGACTCGAATAACATAAAACATTGTCATTCAGTTGTACTCTGAATAAAAACTCAAAAAGTAATTAATCATTAATTACTAATTATTAATCAAAGGTTTCAATATTTTTCATTTCAAATGAAATAATTTATTTTAAGTAATATTTATATACAATTATATATATTATATATTAATCGGTGAAAACTAAGGATTAGATGATTTTGAAGAATCGAATTGCAGGTTAAGATAAATAATAAAATATACTCACAAATATCCCATCATTTTTGTCGAGTCACAACTTTTTTGGATTCAAATGTTTGTGGAAATGAGATTTTCTTAACGAATACTTAACTCGGTTTTCAGGTTTCGTGTAATCGTTTATTAGAGGTTAAGCCCAAACCAAAAATTGTCAAAATTTCTTCATAACTATTGTAATATTACTTAACCTGGAATTGGATATAAAGAATATAAATATGTTTTTATCCGTAAAGGAGTGGGAGTTGGGTTTGAGCAACAAATATGCCTAATTTGTTTGGTGTGATCTTGGAAATTATGTCATCAATTATGATAATCTTTGATTAGAGTCGGCAATGACTTCAGAATTAGGACTTTAATGAAGTATTCGTTAATTTATTCATAGTTTTAAACTACGTTTGAATTTATTTTAACCGTTTTATTATACCTGACATTAATTTAAATGAAGTGAAGACTTGTTGACAAAGTATAGGTAATTTTTTTTCTAAGAATAGAGTTAACAAGATTATTATGATTTTCCTTTGTTTCCTATTTACGGCAAAGTTATTAAACTTTGGTTTTATTTGTTTTTTGATAAATATTTTTTCTATCAATTCGATAAACAGTTACAAAAAAGCTTCAAGGAGAACTACATTCAATCTTCTCATTATTTGGAAACTATTTGAAGTATGCACATTTTTTGAAAACATATTTACACTTTTATCAAATGTTTATTCGATAATAACGACGAATAGTTTAAAAGTCGTGTTTTTTTTATTGAAATAAATTATATTTAATTCAAATTCAAATTTGAGGCAAACATATGTGAAATTATATTTTTTAACATTTTTCTAAAACACGAATAAATGAAAACATTTTTGTGATTATTAAGTATTTGTAGAATAATATGAAAACTTTATTTTATTCATTCAATTAAATCGTTTTTATCTCGACATTCGTTTTAAATTCTGTTGGAGAGAAACGAAACAATTCTTCGCCTAAAAAGTGGCTCCGATTCAAATTGTTTGATAGTTTTGTAGATTTCGAGTGAAAAACTTGTTTCGCTGACTGTTTAAGAAAGCAATTAATAAGTATTACATTTTTACGTCAAATGAATCTCATGTTTGTCAGGAACGGCATAAACACTCGAAAAAGTGGAAAATAAATACCGATGCAGAGATCTTCGGAGTCCTTGCAGAGGAAATGTCCTTATCTCTTTTTCTTCTTTACATAGTTTGCATTTTTTGTAGTCTTTCGATTCCTGATTAGCCTTAATCATTGTGTCGTCCATTTGTTCGGCGCAATACTTTTGGCCAACAAATGACATACCAATGAAATACCACAACATTTTAGACACCGTTTAAAATGAAAGCCTTTTGCACTGACTATAGAAATAATGTTTGTAACGATTGAATGAAACAATAATTTACTTCCAAATCATATCTGGTATAGAATTGTATAAACAAAATTGCATTTCACTTAAAATCCAGCACAGGTTCACCTTGAGCCTTCCACAGCTTTCCAAAAGTGGTCGACTAGTTTTGGTTGTCTCACCAATAATGCGATTTTTATTTCGAGTCTATCTTTTTGGAAAAATATTTAATTATATGACTTTGTTTTCAAAAAACTCTTCGTTAACTGAAAATTCAGATTCAATTACGAATCACTGGTTTCTCATGTATTCAATTGAATTATACAACGAAACGGATATTCAATAAATCAATATTTTGTTGTGTAATCAAAACAAATCAACTTTCAGTTCACTGTTAGGACTGCAAACTTAATTGTACAGGTTTATTTTCGATATCAGCAGAGACTTCGTTACTCGGTATGAAAGTGATTGTCAATCAAACTCTTTTTTCGGTGAAATTTGATACAATAATAAGCTTTGTAATCCAAAAATAAACTAGATTATTCTTATATGAAAGTAGACAAAGTTGTTTCTAAACATTTTTTATAAGAAGGTTTTGGAAAAAACTTATTTTCTTTCGATTTCGTAAATATTTTTAGCTATAAATTAAAAAACTTGTTATTATTTGAAAGGAATTTATAAAAACATGAATTTATTTGAAAATATTTTCTCTAATCTGATGACAATTTTAGAAATATTTTCGGAAAATTTGTTTTGATTGATGTCTTTCAATGAATGTCTTTCGCCTCATTTTATTTGATTATCAAAATTATCACTCAATTCATTAAATCATTCAATTTGTATGAAAACACAAAGAATTGAGAAAAATGTTTGAAAATTCCTAAAACCATTTTATTAACTTTTATCGAGAATGTCAATGAAAATGTTGCTGAAGTAACTTGCTCATTATGGTAAATACCAAGATATTTTAGAATAAACTCATTATTAGGAAATAATTTGAAACCGATATATAGATATATTGATAGAACTCATAGTTATTCATCGGAAATAAATCAAAGCAATAGAATCCAATCTCAGGTCCACTCAGTTTCTCAATGAATGACAATATTTTCATTCTTACGATCAGTCGAACAGATCTTTGATTGAAGAGTGAATACAATTTAGCATAAGGTTTATGGGCAGCGTTACTGACCCATGTGCTCATCATATTTATCAAGAATATCGCTGACATGCATGCAATCGATAGCAAACCATTTGCCAGTTTTCCAATATTGGAAGTGTCCGAACGATGGGCACCGAATAGAGTCATTTGGAAAGCAGGGGTTGCGATATAATAAAGTATTAAAAGTATGTATTTAAATGTGTGATTGAAATCTCGAGTGATTTTCTCGCAATAGTTGTGTTCAAACAGGGATACGACTAATAGCCTGGTGTTTCTCTCTCGGAGACCTTTTTCTATTTTCTCATCGATTTCATTGAATTTGTATTTTAGGTAAAGCGTCGACACATACCATAACACAATTCCCATCCAAAGAATACCAAACACTTGAATGGAAAGTATAATTGAATTAAAGCACCAAAATATGGTGAACAAGAGTGAGAAGTTTGTATCAGGGTCTAAATAAGCAATTGTCATCACTAAATATAGTACTGATGTCTGAATTGTCACTGAAATTACAAATATATGTTTTACGAAATATTTGGCCAAAAGATTGAATCGCAGACAAAGTTTTCTGTTATTTGTTTTATTCAATGGATATTTCAATCGATTATATTTAAGACAATTATAGAATGAAAGCGAATAAAATGTTTGATTCATATCTTGAATTTGAATGACTACCGCCACCAGAAACACTGAAAAGCCTGTGATTGTCATCCAGGTTGAGGCCAAGAACTTATTGCCGAATAAATATCCAAAGTTACACATCCAATACTCAATCCATGGATTTGGCCATAACTCAGATATAATGAAACGAAAGGCTCCGATCAGAACAGAAATTCTGGCCAAAGTGACCAAAATTAAACGCCTTATACTTTGACCTCCAGAACAGTATTCCTCTATATTTGTGGAAACTATTATATAATAAGTGTTGAGAAATATCTCCACATTTGTTATTGCGGTACAAATATTATCGTTTTCACTCACAAATTGATCCAATTTTGATCTCATTTTCGAGAAAATATTGAAAACCATTGTATGAATTTGTTATAAACTTAAAAAGTATTCATGTTAAAATTGTTTTGCCAATCAATTGAATATTCAAGTAATGTATGCAATGAATAAAGTTATGAAATATTCTTCAACTCATTGGACCGTAAATTCAATTTTAATTAAAAATATATCGATTATTGTTTTCAATATTTAATTTCACAAAAAATATGTTCAAATTTTGAGAAATTATAGGGAAATAAAGAAATCGATGAAATACTCCTACAGTAGTATTCACTCAATCTTATCGAAAATACGTTTCTTTATTAAATTACTCATCATTTCCATTATTATTATTATTATTATTATTATTTTATTATTCGCCGATTGTAGACAAAGTTGAAGAATCATTGTCCATTACAATTTGGCAAGATTGAATTATTTTGCGAAATACAATTAGATTTAGTCAAAAGAAATAAAAAAAAAATTGAATTCAAAATTTCAAAGTAAATTGAAGTTTTAGTTGAAATAAACAAGGTTATAATTTATTACACATAATACAACACACGCTTTAATCAAACAAAACTAAAAATTAGGTATAAAATCAATTTTGAAATGAAGATAAAATAGTTTGTGCTAGGTTAATAGCACACATAGGAATTGAGCGAACAATTCGACTGAAAATTGTGTTTAGAGTTAACAATAAATGCTTTCAAATGAGGGCTCACTTTGTATTAGACTTTAGGTTACAGAAGAAACCGAATTCTTTCAAAGAAATCAAAAGCAATAAAAGAAATGAGTTTTTCGTCAATTATTTGTTTTGCTTATCGTTGAGTTCATTAAATTTTAGATAATTTTATTGTTATCTATCAATTCAAAAGTTAGTCATTTCAAAAACTAGCCAATCTTGGTCACTTTTTGAATCCATGGGATATAGGCGGCAACTTTTGTGTATACTCCAGGCGTTCTCGGTTGAGCACAACCGGCGCCAAAAGAGGTTATTCCTTCCTGAATCCAAATTCCATTAGGCAATTGACAATTGAGAGGTCCGCCACTATCGCCCTGACAGGTGTCGTAACCTCCTTCCAGACGACCCGCACATAACTGATATTCAGGTCTGAAAGAATTGGACCAAATTCTTCGACAATAGCTATTATCGAGTATCGGAATCTGTACTTCTTGTAAAATAGAGGCTCCCCTTCCATTATTAGAAGTTTTGCCCCAACCCGTCGCAAAACAGCGCTTCCCATCACTGGACAATCCTTTGTACGGCAGACATATTGGTTGCAAATGCTTATGTCGAGCATTGAAGTCCAGTTTTTGACTCAATTTGATTAATGCGATGTCATTCCCAACAGTCGACGGATTGAATGAATCGGTGGAAATCTGAAATCATTTTTAATTATTTATAAATTGGTTCTCGAGTTGTCTCACTTGAGAGCCGTATGTTTTGACTTCTGTTCCTTCGATTCTTGTGATGTCGTGTTCTCCTAAAGTGATCTCAACAGCGGTAAGTCTATACCCCGAAGGAGTGTTAACACAATGAGCTGCTGTGAGGACCCATTGATCGCTGATCAGAGTTCCGCCACATTGAGAGGTCCTAGTCAATCTAGTATCTCGGAAAGTGATTTTGAGCAAAGCCATCCATGGCCATTCTAGTCGACCAGAAGCCTGTCCGCCCACAATCCGGGTACTATTGTCAGAGCGGCCGCATCGCTGACAAACAGTATTCGACAAATAATAAAATAAAATTAGAATTTGAATTAAAATGATTTTATTTCTTAACATATTTTATAATTAGATTAAATAATTTGACAAAAGAAATGATAACTTATATAGTTTTCAAATCAAGTTTGTATCCTGAACATATTTTTTAGTTTTCAATTGCGAATATGTCATTCGTTTGGCTGACATTTCACAAATATTTTTTAAACGGATGTCAGACCACATTCGGGGTATTCTTAACTTCATTTAACCATTTTATGCTCTTTAATAAAACCAGAATTTGATATTTTTTTATATAAATAATAATATAAGACAATTGACGGGTCTAGAAAATAAAAATTTGCATGCTAATTAGTAATTATATGTATCGTTATCTAACAATACCGTTCCTAATCGGAATATCTTGGTTATTACACCCAAAGTAATCAATTTTCCGAACACTTGTTTAAAATTAAATGACTTTTTTCAAACCGAAATAAAAGCATTTTGTAATAAAACTGTAATTTCTTTCTCAGAATATAATCTATTTTTCAAAAGTTTTCCGAAATGTGGAAATATTTTTTAATTTATGTCTTTATTCTCATTAAATGGAAACTCATTTTAAAAATTAAATCATTTGAGACAACAAATGAAAGCGACGATCCTTTTTGTGCCTATTTTTAAGATTTAAATTATTCAAATGACTCGCTTTAAATTATTTCCGTCTCTTTACTCTCGCTTTTAATTATCCAATTAACACATTTTTGGACAAATATTTAAAAAGTTTTTTTTTTATAAATAAATGAAATTCTTTTTCTTTCATAAATATATTTTTGGTATTTGTTATGAAAGTCCAGAAAAAATACAAACAAATAAATAAAATTATAAATTAGATTAATGTTTGAGAGGAATATTGGGTCAGATCTCACCTGAATTGTTATATCGAAAAATAAATGAATTATTCTTCAAATCGTTTTCAATCATTTAACCAATTGATGGATAAGTAGTGGAACTCATTGTAACGCATTCTGTTTGAGACTTTCAATTGGGGCTAATTTTCTTAAATAAGATTTGAATCTATTTTTGAGATAAGATTTTTTATCTGATAGTGAGTCGGATCTGATCTTTCAAAACGATTACAACAATTATTGTTCTCAAGACTGGAAATTAAAATTAGCATCAATTCAATCAATTGAAGATTTCGTGGACTCAATGGACTCAATCAACTTTTGTTCCACTAATCAATTAATTAAAATAAATTTTTCATTAGTTTATGTCTGTGCCAAGATCAAATTTAAAGTAGCACGTTTAATTAGGGAAGTGTTTATTAATGCACGAGAAAGCGTCAAGGTACATAGATGGGCTTAAAACGTTTTAAAATGTATAAAAATAAACTGTGATCTAGTACATTCCTTTCTTGTGTTAATTTATTCGCATAAACTGACAAAGAATAGTTTCGAAAAGAACACCAGACAGACTTTTCTACACGTCTCTACCCTATTTAATTATCCGGGTTATTTTTAAACTTTTTGTATTCAGTATGTCTGATAAGATAAGTACGAAATTTCATTGAAATTCATTGAATCGCTATTTTAATAGAAAATCCTTGAATTCATTGCGAATATCGTAACAAAAATTGAGATTAAAATAATAGATATTCCGTAAAATCTATTATAATCTGAACATAAATATGAATCGAAATTGTTTTTAGACCGAACACGAATTTCTTGAACTTCCCGTACAAACACATCAGATGATTATCAGATGCTTTTGTTTCTATAAAATTCCAATTTTTCTCAAATAAAATCACAGATTTCTTACAGAACTGACTTTTAATTTAATTTTTATGTGGGGTATATCAGGAAGAATACTATTATACTTATACTTCAATAAATTTTTTAAATCGCTTTCATAGCTAATCATTAAGCCATTAATAATACCCCGGTCTGTCATTATCAGCATTTGGTTAAGAATAATAACAAATATTTCCATTAAATAGTAATAGAAATAAAGTATATAATAATAATTGATTTAAAAGTTAGATGTTTTGCACAAAAATGATTTGAATTTGAGATTTGATTCAATAAAATGAATGATTTCTCGGAAGGAATTAATTGAAAGCGTTTGAAATGACCTTTTATTTTATGTTTTTCTCATTCTTCACTAAAATATAGAAAAAGAAAATTTTTTAGGCCTTTCTATTAAGACATTAAATTTTTGTCTCCAATTGAGAGAGTCATCAAAATTTTGGGTGAAAAATAAAAATTGATGAACTGGATTATTTATTATTCTCATTGCTATTACGAGAAGTAAACTGGGCCACTCGCCATATTAAAACTGATTTAGCAAGTGTAATTGAAATTTCTGAACGGAGCTAAACATTATTGTAAATTATATTCTATTTTTTGAATTTAATTACAATTCAACTCAAGTTTTATCGTCTAATTTGAAACTAAATTCTATCGGAGAGAAAGAAAATATAATAATAATGATTAATGATTAATGAATTTCGGAAAAATTGAATTTCATTTCCAGAGATAAAACAAAATTAATTTTATTTTCGATACAAATAAAAGTGAAATAAATATTTAAGAATAAATTTCATCTTTTGTTCGTTGAATATATGGAAATGTTTTTTATTAATCGAAATTCATTACTTTTTTCGTAAAATTGTTTTTATTGGAAAATTTAATTTTAAATTCATGTCAAAGGAAATTGTTTTCGAGATATGTATTGCTTTTGATTAACTCTTCTCTTGTTTTTCATTTCAAACGATGAGATGAAGACAAATGACTCTCAGAGGGGAAACGACTGCAAAAAACAGTTCACAAAACAATAATCTATATTTAAATTATTTAAAAACATAACAATTATAACGAAGAATAAGAGTTTGAGAAAAGATTTATTGCTATTAAAAAATCACGAATTTTGATGACATGAGAAAAGAGTTTATTTTTTTCACTTCGGATAAGAAGAGAGTAAAAGCGTTTTCTCTAATGTATTGCGACTAATATTAGAAAATTGTTTTGATATTAAATAAAAATATACTTAATTTCGTTGTTATTATTAAACTTAAAGATGAGCTAATTTTGCGAAACAAAGTAGGCGTAGAAAAACACAATTCCTGTGGATTTGTATCATGCAATTGGAAAATAAATTTTAAACTTTCACATCTTTTCTTATCTTTTTCTAAAGACAATTAAATTTCCCAAAAATTTTAATCAAAAACTATTAACGAAGCGATTATATTATGGTTTTCTCTGAAGAGTAGGACTCAAATTGAATTAAAGGCAATTAAATCTATAATTATATGTTAAATAAGGCTAATAATAATCCACTTTATTTACGATTTGTTTATTTATTTCTAAGAATTAGTCGACAAGAGTCGCAAAAAAGTTAGCCATAACTTGACAGTAGTTTATGGGCTCAGTTTTCAAACAAGGATATCTCAAACGAAATTGTAAGTGAATTTATGCACTAATTTGAGTTCTTATTTGTCTCAATTAATTATTCTGTTCCAGTCTTCCAAAAATATAACGGATTATATAATTCCTGAATTAATTTGAATAACTATCACTCAAACAAATTATTTATAATTCAATCGCTCGGAAAATATAGCGATTATCAGCACTTATTTTACTTATTCCGTTCAAATATGTATTACAAGAAGAAGTTTTGAGTTAATCTGAATTTATCTCTGGATTCCAGTGCAGAGTCACTCATATAATAGATTTATGTTTCAAAAAAAAAATAAGATTAAAAAATCGTGAATAACCATTACTTCCTCTTCAATGGGTATGTGTTATATGATATCAATGTTTTTATTGTATTTTTCTTACTTTAGGGCAAAAAGTTTTCTTCAAATTTAAGGCTTTATTTAAAAATAGCAAATATTTACGGATTTTTATTCACATAAACTGAAAGCTGTTCCTCTAATTAATTCATAGAAAGTAAAGTATAATATAAATCGTTTTTCTTGTAATCGAAGAGATTTTAATAAATTATTGTCAGAGAGAGGGAGAGAGAGAGAGAGAGAGAGAGAGAGAGAGAGAGAGAGAGAGAGAGAGAGAGAGAGAGTCTTGAAACTGGCAAAACATGTGATACATTGTTCTAATTTAATTGCAGGGATAAATATGTATGAAAAGAGTGAAATTCGAGGAAAAGTTATATTTTTATTTTACTCCGAAATGGTTTTCACGCATTTTTATCACATTTATTATGAGAAGACTATTACTTTTTTCGCTCATTAAGTAATAAAGATTATTATTTTTACTTCAATTGAAAATTCATTCAAAAGAACAAAATATTCATTAAAATTCAGATTTAATGCAATTTTTCATTTATTCTTTACTTATGGAAAGAATGAGTTTTTTCACTTCAATAATGAATTTGAATCAATAGACGGCATAATAAGTGTATTTATTTTGAAATTATATGAAACTTACAAATAGTGTGAAGTATTATCAACCGAACAGTTAGTCTAAATAAAAAATTATTTTTTTAGGGGAACACACAAAAGAAGGGCAGGTCTACCCATTGAGTCCACTTTAATGATTACAATAGCAATAATTTTCTTCTTTTGGAACTGACATTAAGTTAGAGCTCAGGCTGTGTTCTAATAGAGCACTCGAATGCTTGTGAGTCAAGTGGTTATAGTGCAGTGGAGCACCTGGACAAGTACTATCCCCTACAAAGCAAATTCATGACCTGTTAATGTGGTTTTTCTTATGTAATTCTCACAACACTTTCTATACGGAAAACATTATAATCGTAGAAACGATGAGACCATAAGCCAAGAGGTAAGGCATTGCACTCTTTTTTTAGCCTTTCTCTGGACTGGAATTACTTGTTATGCGATGAGTCCTCTATTCTGACGGATTAGAAGGGGAGGGAGAGAGTGAGGCTATGTATGTGCGGTCAAAACAAATACAAAGAACACGATTCGAGCCGAAGAAGAATAATAAGACCGGATTGTAATATATGAGCTAAATATGGAAATTATATTCTTTAAGAGCACAGTATTAATGATGACTATAAAAGTAAGACAAATAACTTGATTCCAATCCAAACCACTCTCACCAACGATGAGCTAAACATCGGAAGAGAAGAAAGTAGTTTTCTATTAGTCTGTTCTCATTCTTCTCATCTCTTTTTCAAAAAAGTTTTTCCGTTAATTTCAAATTATTTTTACAAAAGTTGAATAAAATGTTAATATTAGGCAAAAGAATGCGATTTTCATCGCTTTTTATATTTTTCGTAATAAATGTTTTGATTCTAAGTCTTTTTGTCAACGAAAGTGCGGCCGACAAGAAAATGATGATGCTCATGAAAATGATCAAGAAACTTAAGAAATTGGCCCCTCTCCTGGCTCTGGCCAAATATAAGTTGAAACCAAAGATTGGAATACTACCCATTCCTATTCCATTACCCTTTCCTCTAAAGTAAGTGTTTTAATTCAAACAATTTTATTTGATCAAGCTCATAAATTTTAAATTAATAACATTATTTTTAATTTGAATTATGATATTTTCTAAATGGAAATTGAAATTGAAAAAGTAGTCAAATATTGGTTAAGAATTAAGCTTGCATCAATTTTTCCATTTCGATGATTTGCCTGATTTTATGTATCTATTTAACAATATTTGTATCTTTGTTTGTTTCGATTGTAACCAAGTTTATTGTTTGACAAAACCTGAAATTCATGGATCATTTAATTCATTTCCGCGAGAGTTAAATGTTTTGTCAAAAATGATTTCTTAATTCAATTGATTAGTTTTGAAAGAATGAGTAGATTTCAAATAATAAAAATAAATAGTTATATAATTGACTCAACCATTTTTGAGGAGAAGAGCTCTGGGCAAAACACCCAATCGACACAACCTTACATCAGTTCCTTACATCAGTTGAAGCTTTGAATCTGAATTTATTCGCTAATTAATTGTGAAATAAGAATATGGTTGCCTCGGGTCAGTCGTGATAGGGATTTGTTTATTACTCAAATTATTGCATTTGTTTTGTCAATAATCCATTTGTTTTCAACTCTTCTAATATCAGATTATTTTATATTTCATCGAAACTTATTTTAGAAAATTATTTAAAGAAATTAAAACAATTGAAGCTTTGTTTTAGAAGTCGTGTTCAAAGTGTGTGAGAAATGGAAAGACTGAATACAGGGATGAAAGAGGAATGGGATCTCTTTGTTTTCAAAATGAATAGGAGTCGAATAATAACAGCTTTTGATCAATAACTCCAACATTTGAATCATATTTAATAAAACATTTCTTATTTGTCTTTTACTTAACTTTCAAATTGCTTTCGATTTGAATGCGATTTAAATATGAATTGAATGATAAGAGAGGAAAATGTTTTCCTATTTATATAACTTTTGTAATTACTTTACTTAAAACAGAATCGAAAAACCAGAGCCACCCGTTTACATGAGTAAACCCTCTTATGGAGGTGGCTATGGAATGGGAGGCGGAGGAGGTTACAGTATGGGCGGCGGTGGAGGAGGTGGATATGGAATGGGCGGCGGCGGCGGAGGTGGATATGGAATGGGCGGCGGCGGCGGAGGTGGATATGGAATGGGAGGAGGAGGAGGCGGTGGTTATGATATGGGTGGTGGTGGCGGCGGTGGCTACGATATGGGCGGCGGTGGTGGTTATGATATGGGAGGATATGATGATGGTGATAGTTACTATGGCGGGGATATGGGAGGAGAATATGGAGGGGATTCAGGTGGTTATGGGGGAGGATATGGTGGGGAAGGAAGTGATGGGGGTTATGGAGGAGGCGCAGGAGATGGAGGTAGTTATGGCGGAGGAAATGATTTAGGAGGAGGTTATGGTGGCGGTGGTGGTGGAGGTGGTGGTTATGGCGGCGGTGGAAATGGTGGAGGAGGTTATGGAGGCGGAGATGCTAGTGGTGGAGGGTATGGAGGTGGAAATGGTGGTGGTTATGGCGGTGGTGGAGAAGGTGGTGCAAGCGGTGGAGGTTATGGCGGTGGAGGCGGTTCTTATGGAGGAGGAGGTAATGAAATCGGTAGCTATAAAATTGATAAAAAAGTAATGAGTAAAAGTGGTAACTATGAAGACGTTGCTATCATTGCAGATGTCGGCAAAAGTAGTTACAAATGAATTGCAATCAAAGGCTCCGCATATCAGACATAAGAAGTTTTCTCTTTCATTGTATCACTCATTGGATCCATTCATTAATCTCACCTCAATTTCAAGACGAATACTAAGTTTGTATTCAAAGCCATTGTATTATTGCCTCAAAATTCATACAAAATCTCATTTCATAACCAAAACGCGAACGACATTAAAATCTATTCTTAGGTATAATTATTTTGTGTAAATATATTCAAATTAGTCTACAAAACACAGACATAATATGTTTTAGACTTTTCCGGTGCCCAATACACAGCCGGTGCCCACAATCATTACAAATACCACTTTTCCTAAAATAATTAACACTTTAGTCAGAATCAAATTAATTGCCAAAAATAGTTTAAAGGCTTCATATCTTCACTCTTTCAACAAAGGCGTCTCTCATTCCGGAAGTATTTTTGTTTTTACTTATTCTTCAAACTATACGAATATATTTTAATGTCTTAATAATTCAGAACAAATGTATCAATAATTTACTTAAAATAGTTTTAAATTGTTTTTTAAATTTTAAATTTTGTTAATTAATATTTTAATCGCAATATTATTATCATTAAGTAATATATTCTGAGATAATGTGGAGAACACTCCTCTTCACAATCATATGTAAAATACTTGACCACAAAAATAATGGTTTACTATAAATGATTCCAATTATTTGCATATTGTTAAACATGTGGTGTGTCCAAGACTATTATTATTAAGACTAATATATTTACCATGTTTTAAATAATCACAAAACAATCACTATTTTCATATAAATTCAAACATTTCATAACATTTTGTAATCATTTCCCCCAATTTTAAAAATAAGATTATCATGCTCATTCATATATGTTCACACTATCGCTTAATTTTGTGTAATTTTATGTAAGAAATATTGTATCTATGTAATTTTCTAAAACAAATCTAAATTGAGGTAAAAGTCACTTTCACCTAAAATTAAACCTCTGTCCCCATAGAAGCTCACTTCACCTTACTTAGGTATTTCCTAATTATTAAAACCTGTGTTTTGAACTGTTGTTTAGTTTCCTATTTATGTTTTGCCAAAAAATGTCAAATTATTTATGTCTTTGTTATCAAATGTTTGTTATATTATCTCAAAAATAAATTCCTAACAATTTTAAACTTTTACCAATCATATAAATTCAAGTGAAATAGATGAAAAAGTAGTGTTCTTGTTAATTTGGTAATTCATAAGTTGAAAAATAGGTTTCTAGCCATAAGACAAGTTGTGGTAAACAATGAACGGACACATCGGATGACATCTGACATGAGATGAACCGTTAAATTACAGCTGCATTTGCGGTGCGATACCAGTCCTTAGCTTTTAATTACACGGCATGTGCTAAATGTCATAATTAACGACTACATCAATAATACTTTTGTTAGGTTTTATTAGAACTGAATATTATTTTCTCTATTATTCAATAATAGTCTTGGTTTTGACGCCAATATCAAACTTAACACAATTTTCCGAATATTTTTCGCTATTCTCTCATTTGATGCCAAAAGTTGTGAATGTTTTCCAAATTTAATAATTTTATTGAATAAAAGAAAAAAAACATTTATCGAGTGAAACATTAAAATCGTCTCCACATCTGTTTTGGTGTAAATTAAATGAACTTCGATTTGAACTTATTTTTCAATAAAATATCTCTCGATTTGAACTCAAAAAAGTGTTTGGAAAAAGTTCTCCAATTTATCCGAATCGAGTCATATATAAAGTTGGATTAATTTGTATTTTTCTGATTCAAAACTAAATGGATAACAGTTTTGAAGAGGGTTGCAGTGATTTCACCATTAGTTTCAATAATGACAGTAAGAGTTGCGATCAGAGCCAAGATATAGTCGAAGGACAGACTATTAAAGAGTATATAACAGAAGAGGAAGAAGAAGCAGAAAATAGAAATGAAGACAAAGAAAAAGGTGAAGAATGTAATGAAGGCAATGGCGGTGAACAGACTGAGTGTCATTTGATAACTCTGACCAAAGTGGAAGCTGAGGAAGCCTGGGATCAACTAACAGCACAACAGAATCAGTACAGAAGAGCTGAAAGCATTTATTTGAATCCAGACATTGATATAACAAGTGATGGAAAGACAGGCAAAACAAGAATCAATTCATCCGTTTGTGACTACTCTCCAGCGCTGGCATTGGAATCATATGTCACCCAACAAATGAACGGCCAGCAGGTCGTCGACCAACAAGTGTGTGGCGCACCGTCTGTTTCCAACAAATCGGTGCCATATTTACAATCACCAGATGTAAAGTCGACTTCTTCGGCGTTAAATGATTACAACCATTGGAAACAGTTGTCTCTCAATTGCTATCAGAGCAATGGCTCAGCCAAAGGCAGTCCTAATAGTGCTTACAATGCCTTTTATGCCCGTTATTCTAATGAAAGACAACAGCGCTATCCCGACGCCCGATCATTGAGAGGACGGGGATCACACTCAGCCATGTCCAAAGAAGAACAACGAAAGAGTGCCTGCGATAGGGAACGGACTCGGATGAGAGACATGAATTTGGCTTTTGATGCTCTTCGAGCTAAATTACCCTGCCTAAAACCTAGGGGTAAACGTCTTTCTAAAATTGAGTCTCTCAGGTATGTCCTTTTCATAAAAACTGTCAAAATGTAAATTAAAACAAGAGGTCATCATTTGCTATAAACTATAGTTCATAGTCTATAACAAATCATTAGAACTCACTGAAGTCAGTTAAACTTTTTTTTCAATTAATTAAACGCTTTAAATACAAATATAGGTCTAAATAAGTAAATTATTTGTGAATTGATTTGTAAAACTCATAAATTTAATGATTGGCAATAAATATAGAATTATTTGAGCCACAGATTCAGTCAACTTTTCAAAAGAACTATTTTATATTATTTTAATCTATGATTTATTAACTTGATACAATAACTATTAATTTCATTTTTTGTGGATAGAATGGCGATCCGTTATATCGCTCACTTGCAAACAGTTTTGTCTGCACCGGAGAGTGAGTCGAGCGGCTCATCCACTAATGGGATAACTGCCCCCACTTATTACAATCAAACAGACACCACCTGTTCTAGACTTTGGAGGCTTTCTGTAAATATTAGACTTAGTTTTGATATATTGATGTATTACCAATCAATTGATTCACATAACTATAGGATCAAATGGAGTACTGCACCGGACAACAGACTTATGGCTGTACAGAAAACTATCCCTACGAAAACACCTATTATTGGTGGACACCTAATCTGAACGGGACATACGCCCCTTTCCAACAGTAAAGTATCTGAACCTAGTTTCAAAAAATAGTCACTCTTTTTGATAATTACTTTGATAAGTGTCGAAAAAGGTGTAAAACAAATAGGAATGAGTGATATCTAGTCGTAAGCAAAACATCTGTCAAATGACTTATTTTTATTACAGATATTTTTTCTATGAAATCGATTTTATTTATTTGATATAAAATTCTCACTAAATATTAAAAATAGTTTTCAAATGTAAAGTATTTTTTAAATAATCCACATTTTTATCAAATAGAGTGGATAAGTTTGATCTTGATTATTTTTCCAAACATTTATTCAATTAATGTATGAGTTTAACAAAAAAAATTGTAAATTAAATATTCAATTGTTATTGAAATTAAGGATTAATTTATTCAAAAGTCTATATAATTGAGAGTCTGTTATATAAGAGTAAATTGAATTCAAAGGAGAGAAATGAGATCTAATATGTTGTTAACTGCGAACCACTAAAAGATGTGACAAAAAGAAGAAAATCAGCCACAGATACAGCAGATAATAAAAGAGGACACAATCACAGTAGTATAGTGAAGATTGACCTAGGACTTATTGCACTCAATTGTCTTACTCTTATTGCATAAAAAATCATCAAAACTGTAATTTAAATGACTTTAAAGAATTTATTTTCAAATTGATTTGATGCCAAATTATACCATGGTATAATTAAAATATTCCCACAATTAAGTGAATTCAATACTCTTTTAATTCTGAAGAAACTTATGTCTGAACGTTATATAACTGATAATAAGGGCCTTTTTGTTGCATAAGTTGGTGATGTCGGCCCTCTTCTATTGAAACTCCCTTTTGAATGACAATTATCTGATCGGCGTTTTGTATAGTTGTTAATCGGTGTGCGATAACAATACAAGTCCTTCCTTTGGACGCCTCGTCCAGTGCTCTCTGAACTAACTATTGAAGAGAATATAGAACATGAAAACCTCCTTGCTATAATCAATAAAGACAAACCTTCTCTGAGTTAGAGTCGAGAGCGGAGGTGGCCTCGTCTAACAGCAGTATTTTAGGATCTCTAACCAGTGCTCTTGCAATGGCTATCCTCTGTTTCTGTCCGCCGGAAAGCTGAGTTCCTTTATTGCCAACAGGAGTGTCGTATCCTTGGGGCAGTTCTTTTATAAATTCATGAATATTGGCTTTAATGGCGGCGCTCACAATCTGATCCATTGGCACAAACCGAGAGTTATCCCCATAAGCGATGTTATCTCTTATACTATAACTGAAAAGAATGGGTTCCTGAGATACTAAAGCCATTTGAGAGCGAAGCCATTCCACATCCAAATCGTTTATATTGTTTCCGTCCAATAACTGCAATCAAATAAATTAATGTTTAATAAATAACTACTATTTTACAAAATAATTTACAATTTTTCCCTGGGTACAATCATAAAATCGCTCTAAAAGCTGAATAGATGTTGATTTTCCGCACCCACTCGATCCAACCAGTGCTACGGTTTGACCGTTTGTGGCTTTCAATGAAAGACCATTCAATACATTAATTTCTGGTCTGTTTGGATAAGTGAAGTGAACCCCTCTGAAGGAGAGCTCTCCTCTGCACTCAATTGGCTTATCTTTTACGCAATTATTATTTGTTTGAGTCAAAGGTTTTCTGTCTATTAAACGAAATATATTTTGTGCCGAAAGTTTTGCCTTTTGATAATCGGATGTGAATATAGCGCTCTGTCCGACAACCATCGCTCCATAGATAACTGTCTCTATTATTCTGTTCAACAAAATTAGAGTCAATACTTGCAAACCCGTGACTCACATGAAAAAGTCTCCCGATTTGATCTCAGCCTTCGACAGAAGAATACCTCCATAGAGAAAAGTAGCCGAATATGAGAGAAGAGGAATAGCCTCTGCCAGACCAAGAGCCAATCCATTCCAAAATGTTTTCCGTTTTGCAGCACTATTTGCAGTTTAAATATATTATAAAACAATAAATTATTAAATTGAAAGCTAATGAATACCTAATCTTTTCCGACAATATTTGAGAAAAAGTTTGGAGAAAATACTTTTCCTGATTGAGTGAAACCACTGTTCGAATACCACTAATGGCTTCGATGGCTATTTTGGAGGCCTTTTCAGTGGCCTCCTTATCACTTGTGGTGTGCGCCGACAGTATTGTAGTGTAGAAGACAACCGCCAATATTATGAATGGCATAAATGCCAGGGTAACTAAACTCAACTTCCAGTTAAACAAAAACCCGAATATTATTGAAGCCAAGAATGTGGAGACCGCTTGACTTAAGACAGCCATTCGAGAACCCGACGCCTAATATATACAAATCATATAAAAATCATATTATTTACAAATAATTAATGAAAGACGACATACGCCCTGAATGTTGGCCGCATCTGAAGACAATCTCGAGCAGAGGGAACCGGTGCTGTTCTCACTTCTGTCGAACCAACCGATCTCTTGCCTCAAAATGGAAGAGAACGCCATTTTTCTTAACCTCATCGTCAGTCTCTCACTTGCGATACCAAACATTGAAATCTGAAGAGTGGAGGCGACGGCTGTGCCCACAGCCAGTGCCACAAAACAAATGGCATATTTGACTGACTCATCGGAAATAATTTGGTGATCCTGATAACTGGCAAACACTTCCACCAAAGAGCCAAATATATAGGCATAGGCGGGAACTACCAAACCGAAGAGCGCCGAACACAAGATACCTATTAAGACATAACTCTTGTCGATCCACAACAGACGCAAAATTCGCATTTGAGAAAACTCTTTAAGCAACTGTTCCTTATCTTCAACAGTTTGGTTATTTTCTGTTGCGAGGAGTGAGTCGGGTGCGCTCGACACTGTTGTCGACCTCTTAAAGATCTCACATTCGATTGGAATCAAGGGATCAACAATTTTTGCGTCACATTTTTGTGCGCTAACTAATCGATAGTAAGATCCCTCCCTTGCCATTAGTTCTGAATGACTGCCACTTTCGACTACCTGTCCATTTTCAATGTAAATAATTCGATCAGAATTAATGATGGTGGACAAGCGATGGGCCACTATTATGGTAGTCCTTCCTTTGCTGGCTCTGTCGAGGGCGGTCTGAACCAACTGTTCGCTATGTAAGTCGAGAGCAGAAGTGGCCTCATCTAAAAGAAGTATCTTTGGCTTTGCGATCAGGGCTCTGGCTATTGCTATCCGCTGCTTCTGTCCTCCAGAGAGCTGCGCCCCTCTGTCCCCGACATATGTTTCATATTTTTGTGGAAGTTTTTCAATGAATTCGTGACAATTGGCTTCAATGGCTGCCCTTTCAATATCTTCCTGAGAAATGATCCCTTGCTTTGAACCCAAACAAATATTTTGCGCAATAGTTGTATCAAAAAGGACCGGTTCCTGACCGACAACACCAATCTGTTGCCTAATCCACCCAACATTTATATTTTTAATATTCGTGCTGTCGATGAAGACATCCCCTCTTTGTGTGTCGTAAAAGCGTTGAACCAATTGAATGACAGTCGACTTACCACAACCAGAGGGTCCCACCAGAGCTACCGTTTCTCCCGATTTTATTTTCAAATTGAAATCATTAAAAATAAGGACTTCAGGTCTCAAAGGATAACTGAATCTAACGTTTTTGAACTCAATATTCGCCTCTAAATTCTTAAGTCTTTCTCCACTCTTATCGCTGACATCTATTCCTGATTTTCTGTCAATAATGTCGAAAACTGTTCGGGCAGTTCCTCTGGCAATCTGTACGGCTTCAATATGGGGTGCGATATAACCCAAATGCCAGCCACAACCAGTCACTCCCCAAAACACAATAACCATAGCGCCGATGGTATAGACGCTGTTGTTATTGTTTTCGGAGTCTATGATCAGTTTGACGCCATACCAAATTCCAAGAGCAAAACCACTATACAAGCAAAACCACATCAGACCGGTTCCCAAACCAGTTAAGAAATTTCTTTTGATGCCGCTCTTCATAGCCGGGTATAAATTCTTTTCATATCTTTCGATTTCTTTTGATTCGCCGCCAAACGAAAAAACAGTTCTTATGGCAGATATAACCTCTTCAGCTATAGAACCGGCCACTGCATAAGATTCCGTCTCTTTGCGGGCAAATGTTGCCTGAACCTAATTAGAAATTCTACTTAAATCAAAAATCTTGTTATAATGAAAAGACAAACGTTAGTCATAATAGCAGTGGATGCGGCCAAAAGTGGTGCCATCGCCAAAACCACAAGAGTTAGTTTCCAGCCATAAATGAATGCTATGACTAAATTGACGACAGCACAAGACATGTGATAGACAGCAAACCCCAATTTCTCTCCGATTCCATCCTCGACTCGTTTAAGATCTCTATAGAAGTAATATTTCAATGAATTAAATCAAATATAAGTTATTGAAGACAAACGCAGTGACTCTGGAGGCGAAATCCCCGGTCGGTCGGGAATCAAACCACGATATTTCTTGCTTCAGCACAGACTCAAAGTATTTAACTCTTATGGTATGTATTTGATTAGTAGCCGCTCTCGAAAAGCAAGAGATGAGCATAAAATTTGTGATCAAGAATAAGATGGCTATCCCTAGAAGAGAACCGCTCAGAATATAAGTCTTGTCCATAAACTCTTCTAAAGTGACATTTCTTTGAGTAATGTTGTGATTTAAACCATATTCATAATCAACAAACAGGTCAGTGATGTCCCCAAACAGGAGAGACATCACCGGCCAGACTATGCCTCCCAATAGAGCACCAATTGATCCGACACCTATCAGTAATTTATCGGAAAGGGTTGAGAACTTCAACTGAGAAAATAATTATTAATCAAATGTAAAATTTGTGAAAATGAATTACCAATTCAAACAACGAAACTGTATTCTGTGCCGCTCTGCCATTCGAGTCATCAGTGGTTGAGCTGAGAACCAAATATTTATTCAATTATCAACCACAGTTACCATGATCAATTCAAATTAATGTTATACCTGATGAATGATGAACTTTTGGGCCTCATTTCAATAATAAATTATAATGTTTTGTTAACACACAAAAATCAGCAAGCTATTTTGAGAATGCTTAATTTACTTGAAATAAATTACACCCAGCTTCTAATGAAATAATCAAATTGATCCTCTTTCAAAGTAATCAATTTATTCAGATTAATATTTTGGCAAAAATACATTTTCCAATTGATTTAAGAAATTAAAATTCTCTTTATATATGTTATATATGTTGGAGTCGTCGACAATAATTCGACAATAATTTACAAAAAAGATAACAACAAAAAGGTTATAAAAGAGTTAATAACTGTAAAGTCAATAAAGAGGTACAATTAACTATTTATTATTGATGTTTATTTCGTATAATAATTTGAAGAAAGCTATTGTCAAGCAATTAAAGTGCAATGCATTCCCAAAAGATCAAGGGACAAAGTTCCTTCTATAAAACGTGAATCCATTAATCATTTTCTCAGTTCAAGTCATGATTTTTAATACTTTTCCAAAATTTATTTGAGAATAATGTCATCACTTTATTTATTACACATTAGTTGTGATCAAAACTTTCCAACAAATTAGTTATCAAATTATAAAGACTGGGCTCACATACAATAGTAATTAATCCATATAAACACCTATACATTGAGAACATATGATTCAACTAATATTTTTATTAACTTCAAAATAATTTAATTGTCTGTAATCGACATTATTTAGAAGAGAACTGACAAATAAATCCGTATTTATAGTCACAATCATTGAATTTCCATCGATTGGTAGACGATATGTAAGCAGAAGTCGTATCCCGGGTTAGATCTAAAAGAGCACAGCTTCCAGATCTGGAGCTACACATAAAACAGTTTTGATCATCGAATAGATTATCAAAATATTTTTGATCGATGGCATCACTTTTGTTATCCAACCATTTGAGTGAATCTCCCTCTTCGATAGCCCCGACCCAGAATGCTTCACCCTGGTGTTTGTCTTTCATCGAAATCAGTGCCAAACTGTAGACAAATTTCTGTTCCTCCCATGACTTCAATGTTACCAAAGAGGAGTCTCTCGAAGAATAATCGCCAAAATATGTCTGACATATGAACTCAGACTCATTGAAATCGACGTGAAATCCAGAAAATACTTTATAGTATTTGTTTGTCTTTGAGAAGAAGGTCCACTCATTCGCTAAATTCAATTCATTGATAGTCTCTAACATTTGTTAAAAATGAATGAATGGATAACTTATAAAAAATAAATAAATAAATACTTAAATTCCTTTGATTTGCATAACTTTTCATTGAAGTCAACAAAAATAGTAAATAAAATGATTTCATTTTCAATAGATTTCGATTCACTTTTCAAGTAATTCAAAACTGAATTTTATTAGATTTTTGTATTGAATTTTGTGGAGAGAAGTGAACTGAACTAAACTTTTCAAAAATTTTTCACATTTTATTCATTTTTAATTGAAAACAAGTTGAGACACATTTTTCAATTTTTGAAAACTTATCAAATCTTTTAATCTATTTTTGGATTTCTATTCAATTAAACTCTGAATTCTTGTAATTTTTCCGATAAACAGATGGGTTTGAGTTCTTTTATCTCTGATGATGAATAGGAAGGGATGGTTGGCTCTAATAACTCGAGGCCTTTGGGTTCCTTTTGGTTTATGTTCTTTAATGAATCCGTTTCTGTCAATTTGAACCATCACTTTATGTAAGACATGGTTTGCTTTCATTCTCAGTTTTCCAGCGATTGCTTTCATTTCTGATTCATCGGTGAATACCTTCAATTGAGAGAAGTTTTGGGCGAAATCGTAAACGTCGTCGATCTTGAAAAGGGGTAAATAGAGTTCAAATGTTCGTAAGTGAAATGCTTTTAGTGTAGACTCCAGACTATCAAAAGTGAATTCTTTTAGAAGACGTGACATTCCAGTGATCTTTTTGGGCAGAATTAAGAGAAAACTCAAATTCTGGTCCTTCATCGGCAGTTCGGCGATGTTTGAATCCCAGTCCACATTGAAGGCTAAGTTCCATTCATTGTCTTTAATTCCCATCATTTGAACCCTAACCTCAGTTTTTCCGTCGTTGAAAAAGTTGGCGGCATTTGTCTCCTCTAATGGCAGTTCTAAGAGCCAAATGTCTGTTTGATTAGAAATGAAATTATATAAATTGAATACAATTAGTATAGAAAACCTACTCTTGAAGGTGACAGCACTCAGAACAATGAGTTGTGTTCTCATATTTATATTTGTCTGAAACCCTTTTGACTGGTTTTCATCCAAATCTATTTGAATCGATTGATTGATTTGTTCGGTAATCAAATGTCCGTCTCTTTTGAAATCGATTTTATGTATTTCTGCGTTGAAATACCGTTTCAACAAAATAGAGAATCTCTCAGAAATGTCGGCCCTTTCGTCGATCAGAACGCGGATCGCATGCAAGAGATGGTAATTGTTTGCCATTCGGTACCTCTCATTAGAGACAATTTGAAGAACATCTTTGACTGTCTCGCAAATGGTCTCGTCGTCAAAGTTTTCAAAGTCAAGAAATTGACGCAATTCGAAGAATGTGTCCCCATTTGAACCGATATAAAGAATCACTAAATGAGAAGAGAATCAGTTGTTTTGGTCTCAATTTTAAACCTAAACAAACATAAAGAAGAGAACAAATTCAAGGGACAGATCACAAGATTTGCGTTGGAATTGAATAACGACTGAAACACTTTGAGACCAAATTTATTTATTATTCGAGTTTTCTCTCCAATCGATTTATCGATGCAATCGTTTTCTGTGATAATAGGCCGGGGATGTCCTCTTATTCGTCCCAAAAAGATCTCTTCGTCCTCATCATCGAAGTCATCGTTGACATTGTTTGCCATTTCTCAGTAAAAGCCTTAAATCGATAATCAATTGATTTTGAATTTTCACGATTTTCGTAATAATTGTCTAAACATTAAATCTCTAAATAAGATTAAGTCTCGAGATTTGCATTAAATGACATTTTTTTGAAATAGAATTCACTTATAAAACATTATTCATAGATTTGAATACATTTCTGCGATATTTAACAAATCATCGATTGCTTCGGATATGCAAATGATTTACAAATTTGTTGTTTTGTTTGTGGTTTGTCTGATTGCAATCAAACTGTCGAATGGGTTGACTCAGAAGGAGCTCTGTCCTAATGACACAAACAACAAAAATTTCGCAAATTTCAGAGTCGAGGCCGCCTTCAAAATCTCTGAAAAACTTATAGGAATAGTCGGTAAATTGGAAGACAACTCTAGTGTAGCGCTTCGGGTCAAGTTTTGGTATGAGCCCGACCCCAGTGGCAAATCACCCGACAAGTATTATGAGGCCAAAATTTGGGGGGATGTCCAACAAATAGACAAAGAAAAAAATATTCGCCTCGCCTTCAGTGCTCGCGGTGTCAATACAGACGGACAACTCTTTCCATCCAAGAAGTATGACATTGTCTTTATCGTTCAGGTATGTCCACACCTATGTCCACACCTTTGTACACATTTTGAAAACATGTTTTGTTTAATTGATTATTAAGAACGAGAACCTGACGACTGCCCTCCAATTCGAGACAAATAACGTGGAAACTATGAAAGACGAGTCCACTAAGACTTATGACAAATCATCGGACAAAAGAGTGGTCTACGATCCGAGTGATCCGTACGACGACTCCGGTTATATCGGGATTAAGTATCTTTACATTCACTTTCCTCATCCGTTGAAAATATTAGCGATTATGGTCTTCGACAGACAGAAAAAGGTTACCCGACAATCCTTGGGTAATGTGCCGCACAACATGGATCGTATGGGATATGTAACTCACCCCGACCCCTTTCATCACGCAATTGTCTACACTGAAGGTTGAGTACAGTAATTGTCTTTTTTAACTTTGTTTCAAATGCTTTGTTTAATGATTACAAAAGAGGTCGGAAGCGATGGAAAGACATATTATTTCAGGCATTATATGCGGAGCGAAATACAGAAATATTACGACGAAAAGCATATTTTGTATAAAAGTCTCGATTGGTTTTTCGACTCCAACGTCGACTTTTGCGATTCGATCCAACTATTAAATGGTTCGCCGATCACAGCCGTCACTTTGTATCGCAACGACGAAGAGAAGCGTCAAGTTATCAAGGAAAAAAGGAACCAAGAGGATAGCAGTCAAATCTTTCATTTCATTGAGTTCTATGGAAAGAAACACAAACGCATGAAAGTAGTCTTTCACTCGTTATTCTCAGACAATTATACTGTTGAAGAGGCTGATGGCAAAGAGGTGGACAATGCCGTAGCCTTTTCCCATTGCGAGCCCCACCCAATAGATAAGAAACAAGAACTTATTCCATGTGCCGATTATCTCGAAGAATCGGGTGTAGGGGGACGGCAGTCAGTCTCCAATCAATCCTCGAATTCCGACCAAAAATACGTAAGAATAACAGTTTTGTGAGAATAAATGGATTATTAATCACTTTATTTGTATTTTAAGCTCTGGTTTGCAGTGATTATCACATTTGTGTTGATTCTGGTCTTATTGGCCTTTTGTGTGATGTCTGTCCTCAAGAAATAGAGTTCTAATTAAGTTCTCATTCAAGTCAACAAATTTTCGATTTTTTTTGTTCTCAAAATTATTTGATTTGTATTTAATTTTATATAAGAATAAAATTCTTCATTTGATTTGTCAAATGATATGATCACTGAGCCCTTACTCTCAGTTTGAGGTCTTTTTTATTAGAAAAGGACTAAAAACGCAAAAATAGTGTTAATTTCATCCAACGATTACTCGAAATGTATAAAAATCGCATTGAATTGAATTAATTGTGAATAAGTCTGACATTTAATGAAAGTCTCGTTATTTCACTTATTGTCTAAAAATTCGATATTTTGTTTAAAAAACTGTTTTTTATAAGTATTTAAATATTCAGTGAATTATCGATTACTTAAGAAATGCAAATGTTTTACAAAATTGTGGCTTTGATTGTGGTTAGTCTGATGATCAGTAATACAAGACCACAACCCTCCTTAGAACCAGAACCCTTCGAAGATGTCTGTGATGGCACTCACAGGTTGGTTAACGATTTCAAAGTGAGGGCTGCCTTCAAATTCGCCGACTCTTTCATCACTTTAATCGGAGAATCAAAAACCGACAAAAGGGACAAAAAGGGAGCCATTCGTGTTATACACTCTCGTGGGAGACCCCCAACTGACCAGAAAACCGTTGTCGACAAGTATTATAACCCAAAAGTCTGGGCTGATATTCAAGACTTGGACAGAAAGAAATTGATTCGAGTGGCCTTCACCGCTAGAATCAAACTGTTTACTACCCAACCCATCAACCAATTGGTGTTTTTAATTCGGGTGACCATAAATTTGAGCCCTTTCCACAATTAACACTTTTTTTGATCTACTGTTTAGAATGAAAATGAGACGACGGCATACCTTTTCAACGACCACGAAGTCAAAAAGAATCCCAAAGCTCTGAAAAACACTTTAGTCCAGGAAATGGAAGTCTTTGCCCCGAAAAAATGGACTCCGGAGTTTGTGGTTGCGACCGACCACTCAGATTATCTCAATTTGGGGGCCCTTTACGACAAATTTCCCCATCAGTTGGAAATATTAGGCATTTTGCTGTTTCAACGACAAAACAAGAGACCCTCCAATGAACTGAGGAAAGCAAACCCAGAATTACGGGATTACATCCATTACGCCATTGTCTATACCTCAGGTTGAGTACAATTATCATCTAAACTATTGTTTTGATTCAATTGTTGGATCAATAGAAATATATGAGGGAAAGAATTATTACTTCAGAGCCTATTTGAGGGGCTCTCCAACTATTCCGAGCCGAGACGGAAAACCACTGAAATGGGATTACGACAGTAACATTGACTTTTGTGACGAACTGAAGCTGAATCGACCCACTGCTGCCTTAATGCTCGGCGAGGAGGAGGAGCTGACAAATTCCGACTCAATCTTTAAAAAGAAAATTATTTTCCGTTTCATTGAGTTTTATGGAAAAATGCATAGAGTTTTGAGACTCGTATTTGAAACGAGTGATGCCAACGGATATACGGTTTACTATGAAAAGGACAATGGCACTCTCCAGGATAATGCCCAAACATTTATCAATTGTGCTGAACCTCCCACTACTACCAAAGGAGGGGCCGCTGAATGCACGGACTACGCCAACGATTATCTCGTCAATGAGAACAAATCGGAGGACATTTCAGAATCAAATTATGGCCGAAAATTCGTAAGAATTTCCATTTTAAGAGAACCAAACGATCAATAACTTTATTATTTGGTTTTTCAGCTCTGGTTCGCTGTCATTATCACAATTGTGATTATTTTGGTTTTATTGGCCTTTTGTGTGATGTCTTTGGCCAAGAAATAGGCCTCAAATTCAATTACATTTCTCTTTGAATCTTCAAATTCTCAAAATTCTGTTCATTATATTCATTGAAATTCTGTTCGTATTTAATGTTATTTAAGAATTTTATTTAATTTTCCATTTGATGTCTTCAATAAACTCTCCACTCATTGAAAAATATAAATCGCTTTGAATTGAATTAATTAGAAATAAGTCTTAATTTGATTGAAAGTCTCGTTCTTTTAATTATTGTCAAAGAATTTGTTTATTTTTTTTTTGTTGAGAAAAACCATTGAAATATTGACTGAGTTATTGGTAGTGAGTCTGAACTTAAGATATCTAAATGTTATATAAATCTATGGTTTTGTTTGTGATGTGTCTGTCGGCAACTCATTTGTCGAATGGTTTTACACAGAAAACCCTTTGCAGTAATACAATGGGAAGTATCACAGTTGAGGTGGTCTTCAAATTCAGAGATTTCATGGGACTAATAGTTAAAACTTCAGAAACCAGTCCTCGAACAGCTATTCGTGTCATACATTGGCATCAGTTGGACTCCAGTGGAAAGGCAGTCGACGAGTATTATGAGCACAGGGTCTGGAATGAGATCACCGATATTGACGACAGCCATAGGATTAGACTCGCATTCAGTACGAGTGGAGACAAATTGTTTGCCTCACAAATCACATATGAAATGGTCTTTTTCGTGGAGGTTTGTCTCCATTTCACTCTCCAGTGTCTCCACAATTAACTCAATTTATTTGTTTAGGACACCAATCGGACGACTGCCTATCATTTCAACGAAAAAAAGGTCAAACATATGATTGAACCGACTTTTGATAGAACTTCAGTTGTTTATGATTATAAGGCAAACATTTATGGATCGGATTATCTCCTCTTAGAACAACTCTATAATCAATTTCCTTACTTTATTAATTTGACGGCCATTTTGATCTTTAAGAGAAAGAATGTTATCAGGATAAAAGGAGAGACGCACTTAAAGTCACAATTTGATGATTACACCCATTTTGCAATTGTCTATACCTCAGGTTCGCTACAATTATGGGATAAACCATTTTTAAATCTAGTATTCACTGAATAGAGATGTATGAGGGAACTACTTATTACTTCAGAAACTATGTCCAGAGCGAGCATTCAGACTATGTGGACAAGAAAGGGAAGTGGTTCAAAGCACTCAGGTGGTTTTTTCCGCCCAACATTGACTTTTGTGATGAACTCGAAACTATTCCTTCTGCGGTCACTTTGATTGGCAACGAAGAAGAGATAACTAATTCCGATTCAAACAATAAAAATAAACTTATTTTGCGTTTCATTGAATTTTATGGAACTCAACACAAATATATGAAAATCGTATTTCCGTCCCCTCTTTCCGACAATTACACCATCGAAGAAGACAAACAGGGTCAATTGTTCGATAATGCGGACGTATTCACCAGGTGCAAACCTCTTCCTTCAGTTGATTACACAAATTTCGAGTGTTTTGATTATCCCAAGAATTTTATTGTCCCCGGAATTGAACACAAATCTGAGGATATTTTGAAATCAGAATCAAATCAAATATTCGTAAGGAAAACAATTCTTTTTGAAGCGATTTATGAATAGTTTGTTTGGATTTTCAGCTCTTCTTTGCTATTATTCTTACAATTTTGTTGATTCTGGTCTTATTGGCCTTTTGTTTGTCTGTTCTCAACGAATAGATTTATAAATTATAATTCATCTCACAATTAAGTCATTGAAATACTCGAAGTTTTTTCACCAAATATTGGATTTATATTATTATTTAATTTTGTGAATTAAAATATGCGATAATTTGAGTCTCGAAATGCAATTCAAAAGTTTTAAATGTTTTGCAAGAAATTCAGTTATCAAAAAAAGTATTAAACTTTGAAAACTGAAATGAAGGGCAAACTCGTGGCCTACGAATCACTTCCCGATTGGTATAAAGACAACAGTTTAATAAAAAGTGGATATCGAAGGGCTGACCCTTCTTTCCTCAATTGCTGTAAATCACTCTTTTATTTACATAACGAAAGTGGAAATATTTTCACTCATTTAATTGGTTCCATACTTTTCACCGTTTTATTGATTAATACATTTCTATGCAATGAATACAAGAAATTCGATTTCGAAGATAAACTCATTTTCGGGACCTTTTTCTTCGGCAAAATAACCTGTTTAGTCACCTCTTCATTATTCCATTGTTTTCAATGCCATTCACGAAGAATATTCAAACTAATGGCTAAGTATATGATAATCAAAGAGTGATTTTGTGCTCACTTTAGATGATTATAGACTCGATTATTGTGGAATAACTCTGTCTATAACCTGTTCACTGATATCTTACCTCTCATATGGATTTATAAACTCCCCGATGACAAGGAATGTCTACATTTCATTGGTGTTAGTGATCGGCTCTTTCAGTATTGGTGTCTCACTATTTGATAGGTTCTCAGATCCGGAATTTCAGTCATTTCGAGCCATTCTTTTCATAGTCTTTGGACTCTTCGGTAAAACAGAAATTAGTTTTGTTTGAAATCTAATTAAACTTTTGTTTGAAGGAATCGCTCCATTTCTGCATTTTTGTCGCTATTTCTATGATTTTGATCCCTTTTCTGAACAAAAAGTATTCCGATCTTTACTACTATTGGTAACGATGGCCACCACTTATATAGCGGGTGCTCTCATATATATCGCCAAAATACCGGAGCGTTTAAATCCGGGATACTTTGACTTTTGGCTAAATTCTCATCAGATATTTCATTTGTTTGTCATCGGAGCCGGTCTTCAATACTTTCACAGTCTTTCACTTTTAGCTGAGGTCAGAGTCAACCATCCGTTGCCTCAACCGTTAAACCCTAATAATTGATCCCAAAAAAGATAAAAACAAATATTTTATATTAATTGCAAAGAATCACAAAAATTATTCTCTAGTTTTTCAAAAATATAATAAAAGTGTCTTTTATTCAAATTGAATGTCAAATGTCTCCCAAATCAGCAAAAAATGGAATCAAATCAATAGTTAAGGGCCTCAGTGTTCGTCATTTTTAATAATAATTTTGTTGATGTAATTTAGGTAAACGTCATATAAGTATAGCTGTAAGTGTACTTGCAAAAACCAATTTGGGATTTGAAATGTCCCATTTCCAGTGAATTGCATCATTGCAAAAGTCATTCAAATTTAATTAGAATAAAAAATGACGCAAAACCTTCGTATCTAACATTTGGTCAACAGATGGCATTAACTATTGATCCAAATAATAGGAAAACACTCAAAAAGTCTGTACTCTATGAAAGAGAGGGAGA